>JANHFN010000922.1:60207-71635 GCA_032468175.1 Toxicocalamus goodenoughensis | reverse complement strand
CAGGTGCCCAGACCACAACAACAAGGGATAGCGGACCCTGCTATTATGCGGGACAAACGCTGAAGAAAAAAAAATATTGTGAAAAAGAAAAGAATGCAAAATTGTACATAAGCACAAAGTTGGGAATTCAGATTGATAGGAATGCTGTTCCCTTCAGCCGTTCACCTAAAGTGCTTATAACAGCAAGCCACCAGCCGCTCTGGAGGCAAAAGCTGTCAGCTATTAACTTGTTAATGTCAAGGCAAGGTTTTTGTTGGTTGCTAGCAGCAGCTCAAGCTGGGCCCAAGATAATTAATTTGCTTAAAGTCATGGACTACAGCTTCTTTGCTTGTTTTTGTTAGTGCTTATTAGGGAAGTGCTGCGTGGTGGAGAAAGGTCAATAAAAAATGGTTTGTTTAATCAATCTCTCTGATTTGCAAGGAGAAAAAATAAACTGCCCATTCATCTAACTCAGGGGTGTCGGACTCGATTACATTGAGGGCTGCATCAGGGTTGTGTTTGATTTTGGGGGGCTAGGGTGGGCATGGCCAGCTTGACGTCAGTCCTGTTGGGGGTACTGATGGTGGCCTGGGCACTCTGCCAACAGAAACAGGCTCTCAAGCTCCATGATCAGGGCTTCTTGCAACCCTTTGCCAGTGAAAAAGGAGCTTGGCAGGGCCGCCCTGGAAACAGCGAAGGACCAACCCGCAATGCTTCTGTCAACGAAAACGGTCTCCCAAACTCCTTTTTTGTTGATAGAAGGTTGCAGGAGGCCATGGCAGCCAAAAAGTGAGCTCGGGCGCCCATTTTCACTGGCAGAAGCTTTAAGGGCTGATCCTTTGTTGTTTCCAGGGCCAGATCTAAGTACCCTGCAGATGGGATCTGGCCCCCGGGCCTTGAGTTTGACACCCCTGATCTAACTGAAAGATCTTTCTAAAGATCTTCAATGATGTTTGGTTTTTACCATCCTAACTAGAGTTATGTGTTTTATATCACCCACATACTAGACTAGCTCATTGCTTACATCAAGATTATTTATGATTCATTTAAAAATTACTAATCTCAACATAGACCTTTTACTTCTTATTTTCTTCTAAAAAAAACTTGCCCTTTGATTTCTAGTCATTTGTTTCTGTTCAACCAATTAGCAATTCTCTTATCCCCTGACTGCTAAGTATACTAAACAACTTTTGATGAGAAGCCCTCATCAAAATCTACTATTTTTTTCTGGGAAACTACTATTTTTGATGCTGGATGTTTGATGCAGACTCTGTTTTCACTTGGGTGTCTTTTGAGGCTGACAGCTCCTGTTCAGATAGCAGATAACAATTGTGATTTGGATGGCCTTTACATTATTTCTGTTGGTGAATTTGCACCAGTTCCATAAATCATTCATGCTCTGGGCACTTCCCTAATGAATGTTGTAATATATTGTACATGTGGTTGCTTTTGAAGAAACTGCAACTAATGCAAAATGCTGTGGTGAAGGCAGTTATAGGCCCTCCACAACCAGCACATAACCTATGCCCTCAGAGCTGCAGTGGATGACAATTTTCTTCTAATTTCAATTTGATGCTGTACCCTACCTGGTCTGGCAGAAGAACCTTTTTATGGGCTACATCTATTAAGAAGTGACATCCGACAGGACCCAGGAGGAGAGCCTTTCCTGCTTTAATACCTACCTCTAGAACATCTTCCTCCTGAAGATAGAGTAAAATGGAAGAAAAGAAAGGAAATGAAAGAATAAAAAAAAATGTATAAGGAAAAGATTTCCAATCATCATCACAAATATAAATACATGCAGTAATCTTCACCCCTATAAGGCTACAAACATATCTCTTTTAACCACAGCCTATCCCATATCTTAAAACAAATTTGCAAGACATCAATTTTTCAATCCTGGTGTCAGCAAAAATGTTAGCAGAATTCATAAAAATATGTCTTCTTTTAACTTTGATCAAATAAACCAACTTTATAATCCTTTTATCTCTTAAAATCTTAATCTTTAATTCATTCAAATATAAAGATTTTATCTCTGTCCAATTCTTGTCCCATTGCATAGGCTTCTTTGAGACTTTAACAAACCTTTTTTGTAAATCCAATAAAAATGTATTACCCAGATCATTTTCTTGAGAAACAGGGTAATCAAGAGTGAACAAAAAGGTAGTGGGAACTGGATTGACTTCCTTCCCCATTGACTTTTCTTGTGAGGATCTGGTAGGAAGCATCAGAAACCCTTCTCTCCCTTTCCAGCAGGCAGGTAAATGGCTACTGCTGGGTGGGAGAGGGAGTGAGGGATTGTGAGACTGGCTGGGAAATTATCATAGAGCATTGCAAATGAAAATCATGTGACTGCAGTAGCAGCCCAGCAGTGCTGCAGCAGCCAATAGCACTGAAACAGCCACTTTTCCCAAATATCTGTCTCTCTTGAGTCATGGGTCCTGGATTTTAGACACATTCTGTAAGTTAACCAATTTGAGGTACCTTGTTCAGAAATAGATGATGCAAACAATTTTGCCCGGGTAATTTTGCCTGTTTTGCCCAGGTAAAGATCATGACAATGAAGAGTTTTACTAGTAAAGTTTTAATTAAACTTATAACTTCATTTTTGTACATGTAATCATAAGCTCCACACATTTCTGCGCTCATTTAGATTCTGGAGAAACATCACGCACACACATACACATAACTCCATTTTATTTATGCCTTTAGTTACCTTTCTTATATTTCAAATTATTGTATTCTTTATGCCATGATTATAATCTCATGGGCGTATTGATAATTTTGTTTACCACTCATTATAGCTTTGGTCTTCATGTCATATCAAGGCTTTCATGTCATGTTTACTTTTTAGTAATAGATAGACAAACTAGGGTACCAGCCTTAAAGCCCATCCATAGAGTGCATTAATGCAGCAGTTTTTCACACATTACAATTGTTTATTGATCAACTGTTGACATGTAACTTGAATCTGCATAACAAACCTTTATTTTCTCCCCTCCCATCTCATCCCAGAATAAATCCTATATTAGTTTAACCCACATAAGTCAAACTCTCCTTGTCATGTTGCTGTCACATGATGTTTCACGATGTTTTTCCCCTTTGTGGAGCTGGGTAGGCATGGCCTGCATATGGCACATCCAGCCCGAGGGCCTCCAGTTTGACACCCTTGATCTAACCACTCTTTAAATCTGATGAAATGAGCTTTAGCTTTATATAAACTTTAAGCCTTTTAGTAACATTTGTTAGTCAGAAAAGGTGTTCACAAACTTCTGATCATTTGTCACTACAGACTAACATCACTTTCCTTTTATTGATTTAAAGGGTAGATTAACCTCTAAAAGATTCTTTGAGGGAGGTGGAGAACTAACAGTAAACCATGCTTGGCTTGTACAACCATCACATCAGTGCATATACTTTAATAATGATTTGTGGAGACAACATTTAGAAAGTTAAAAGTTTTAGCCAAGAGAAGCCAATAGCATTGTACAACTATAGGGGCAGCAGCAATGCATGGCCCTATTCTGGATGCTGTTAACATGGTGGCAGCAGAATTATAGGGTAATAGGCCCATCTGGCTCTGGAACAGAATGAAAAAATAGTAAAGAGTGCTTGTGTAGTATCACCAATTTTACGTGTGGCATTCTCACATAACAGACAATATATGTCAGGTTTAATACACTGTGTCTAGTATGCCACAACTGCCACCAAAGCCAAGTTTTATCTCAAGCAAGCTAGGCCTATCAAATATAGACTATCCAATTAGCATTATCCAATTAGCATTATTAACTAGGAGATACCCACAGAATACTGTGTGATTTTCAAAATCTGATTCCCCCTCCCACAACTAAGTATCATAGACTTACAGTATGTGTAAATCATGGTCTACCTGTTTTCTGTAAATTACACATATTTTTGTTTGCTTTAAGCAGAGAAGAAATCCTACTCAGCTGAGCACCTCAGCTAAAAAGTTTGACTAGGTGTCATACATATCTCTGTGTCAGATAGATACATATTAGTCCAAATATATTCTGGATTAAAAAAAAATAATTACATGATAAGAACACCTTAACTCTCAAGCATTTAATATTTTAAAAACTATTCTTAGGTATCTGACCATTCTTCCTCCCCATTTTTTGTTTTAATGCAGGAGTAGCTGGAAAGATTATAAAGGCAATTCTTGATGGAGGATTTGAAATCTCAGCCTTGCAGATGGTAACTTATTTTCTTTTTATTCAGCTCTTGTGGAAGTAGGAGGTGGAGAGAAAATTCCACATTTACCACTTTCTATTTCTACTACAGAGCCACTCCTTAATTCATTGCACCTGGGAACAAACATGTCTGCCTTGACTTTCAGTGATTCTCAGCTGAAACAGCTGCAGTCAGAAATGTAGCCGCTTCCTGCAGCTTTGCTGTTTGTGGTATCTTGTATCAGGTTTTCAAAACTTTATCTTGCTAAGCAAAGGAAATCAGTCTTTTCATTTTAGTTAAACAAAAAATGGACAGACTTCAAATTTGCTGAATTTATTTTGTTTTTTTCTTAGAATTCCCAGATTATCAGCCAAAGAAAGGTGAAAATGACTTTAAACTGGATCTGGTTGTCCCTGAATGTATCAGGAAACTAGCAAAACTAAACTGAGCTCACAGTTTTTTTCACATGCAAAACCCATGTTTGTTCATTGCAGGAGTTAATTTACATAGAAGAAAGCATTTTTCATTGTGGCTACTGCTAAAGCATTTCAAGATCAGGGCTGCTTGCTCACTTGCTACGGTTTATTTGGATTTCCATTTACAAAGGCTGATTTGCCTTCCATCTGGTAGATCATTTTACTTTTCCACCAGCACTGACTACTGAGGCAACTTTAAAGGGTGATCATTATTCCCTTTGAATTTGTTGAACACAAATCAATAGAATCTTGATATAAATAAGGTGTATTGAGAAGCATCTGGCTACTTCTCTTCCAGAAGAGAACAAGCAAAAGGACCCATAGCCAATCCTAATTGATTATGGGTACCTTTTTAAAGAGGCAGTGATCAGATTGGTTCTGAAGAAATATCTTCTTAATAAGATGATAATTAGAATTAGCTAGCAGTTTACCCCACTTTCTCAGAGAAAATAGATTTGGTGGTTGCTGAACAGTTCCAGACATTCTTAAACTTGTTTTTTTGATCCATTAAGGGCAGCTGCATACCTGATTTGGAATTAAAAAAATGGTTTCTGGACTGCGTTCAAGTGTGGCAGTGCTGGAACTCATGATCTCCCAGGTTCTAGCCTAACTCTTTAAACATTACATTGGCTGACTCTACAAATACATGCTTAAATATTACAATTAAAACTCACTAGTCAGTGATAACTGCATATTTTACATATTTTACAGGCATTTAAAATTGATTTGACATTAACATAATTTTTAATAAAGTAAAAGGAAACAAAAGCGTTATGCAAAAAGCATTTAGAAAGCCTCCTCTCTTTTCTCTGCCCACATTCTTTCCTTCTTTCAATGTATTGTGAACTTACTTAAATTTTAATCAGTATAAATAATTGAATTATATAGAAAGTTAACAACGGTCATGAGCCTTGTGCAGCCTGAAAATTGACACAAACTTTTTCTGGAAGACAGAGTGAAATCTTAAGTCTTTTGGGGAGAAAGGTGCTTCTTTATGCCTAGGAGGCTCTGGGTTTGCACCTAGTGTGTCTACTCTGGAGTAAGTTAATAACTATAAGGCTGGGAAAGGATTGTCTGTCTGCTCCAGGAGCTCCCACTGAGTGTGTGTCAAGGCTTCTTGCAAATTGTCAGCCCAGACTTTTGTGATTCCTGAATTTACTGTATTATTAGTTTGAAGTAAATGTTATATGTGCTTGGCTTTTTACTATGTGGTTTGATGAATGGTGCACATATGCATATTGTCTGTCAGCTTATTTTCCAAAGAAGAAATAGCCTTTGCATGATTGAGAAACCACACAATTCCTATCAGGGTTGTTCTTGAATAGAAAAAGGGCAGCTGTAATTGTTAGGTAGTTTTTAAGTATTTGTAAGACAGTACTAGTTCCATAATTCTGCTCCACAGAAACTCAATAATTAGACTATTTCTTTCTGTTTTATATACAGTTTTATATGGACCGAGCAAATGCAGAGGAATTCTATGCAGTCTACAAAGGTGTTGTTTCTGAATATTCTGTAAGTAAATAATGAAATCTGTTTCCCCTCCTTTTTAATGCAGAACTGTTAGGAATTTAAGTCACCTAACAGCTATTTGGGTTGGAAATATATAAACCAGGATAGACATTTTAATAGGGTATCTTTAAGAGAGTCCTGGAGGTGTAATTGGGTGTGGTTTCTCAAATGGCCATAAGATGGAGAGTTTTGCCGTTCCTCTTAATTGACTGCTATTCCTGGATTTGATGTAAGTCTGATACTGAACTGTTTTTGACACTGGACTTTGTTATTGGATTATCCATGGACTAAAAACTGACTGATCTTACCTGTGAATGACTTTGGACTGCCTATTTTGAACTTTGCTTAAATGTTTCTAGAAGTAAAAACCTACATTTACTGTACAGTGTAACTGTGTGTTGTGTGTGTATTATTCAACACTTCTCTCAATACGTCTCCCTGTATGCGCTCATTCTCCTAACAAGGAATTACCTCAACAAGGACCCTCCTTTTTGTATAGTAATGGTCAGGATTACTACTCATAGTTATGATTGTTTTAAAATTTGCTATAAAATAAACCACAATTTATTGGAGAGATAAACTGTACACATATTAATTTTGAATCAACAGTGTGACATACATAAATTATCTGCACTTTTAGATAGTGGTTTTTCAGGCTAAAAGGTACTCCCATTAGTAACATGTTGTTGGTGAGAAACATATCAAAATTCTTAATTTTTAAAATGATGATAAATTTTCAAAAATTCCAATTCCTTGCCTCCTTTAAAAATCCTTCTTGCATTTTTCTGCCTTACTTTAAAAATGGATCAAATCCACAAATTAGCAAGTTAATTCTTTTTGTGGCCCCTTTTTCCCCATTCGGGAAGGACTGCTTGGCATACCTTTTGCCTCCCAGATCTTTCTTCAGTCTAATATGTCATTACAATCTTTGCAATTGGGAAAGAACTCTCAAAAGCAAATTTTGTTGGTGTGCTTACATTTGCAGTATTTGCAGGATTGCCACACTTCACAATATTTTCTGAAATGCCGCTACACATTTTGCTCTACAAAAGTTGGATACATTTTTGTACCCATTCTATGTTTATTCTGCCATGCCCCAGTATGCTTCTTTGCTGTGAACAAAATACACATAACATTTAAAACATCCACAGTTTAAATACCAATGGTAAATTTAATAAAAAATGACGAGTCAATAATGAAATATAACAAATTGAATTAATATTTTTCTATTAAGAACCAACAAACTCAATAGATAGTGTCATTATGAAGTATGACCACTCTAAGAAAAAACTCAATTTCCAGATTCCTCCTAAAGGAAAACAGGAGATGAGCTAGTTTAATTTCACTTCAATTTTCAAGGCCATAATGTCTAACTACTGTATATTTTCCTCAATATTTCCAACCTTGGGATTTTAGACTCTTGTCATAAACAATGCCCCATTATTTGCATGCTCTATCAATTTCAAATTGAATTTGATCATAAAACTCATCCATCTCCTTTCCTGCATCCATAGTTGGAGTATAAACTTGGATACACTTGTCAATTATGTCTAATTGATGACAATTGGTCATTGATTGCTTTGTAACCAAGTAGTGTTCTTGTTGTCTTCTTAATTATGGAAACAAGACCATTCCTTGTTTTTTATGTCCTGATAGTAAACAGTGTAAACTTCTGACTAAAACTATTAAATTCCAGTCCATCTCAATTTGCTGATCTTAAGTTACCGATGTTTAGTCATTTATGTTCATATTTTACTGAGTTTTCCCAAAGCTTTGGGTTCCCTTTTCTTGCATTTCAACTAGAGATTCTGTAGGCTTTAATCTGGCAACATCATAAATACATTTAGTACTCTAAAAGATTCTCAACATGTTCATCAGGGTGTTGAATGCCATCCCTTTTGATGAATCCATTATCTGTCATTATATCATCAGTCATTTTGTATTCCCTATCTGTGTGGTTGTCTTGGTAAAATACCAGAGTAAGTTGTTACAGCTTTCTACGCAATATGAAATGTACAGCTTGTAGTGTGTTGGGCTTTTCAAAATGCAAAACAAGCTAGTGGCGATCACTCTATCTTGCCATACATTTGTAAAAATAAATTTCTCAGATGTTGGGGAGGACTTTGCTTGTGATTAATGTTTATTTATCCCAAAATCATTTAGGATAAAAACCAAAGTCTAGTCCAGAGGATTTTTGAAATCTTGATGGTGGAAACAATGATTAACCAAAAAAAGAAATTGATAATAGCAATATGTGAACAAAACAACAAGCAAGACAAATTCTATCAAGCATTACACAAGGATTTGTTTGCTTATTTCTGCATCCCTGCTTTTTGATTACTGGGATTTCTGTAAAATAATCAACTTAGTAATAGACCCATACAATTTTCAATAATGTGCCTTCAGAACAATGTGAATCAGTTGTGTTTTTTCTGGTTACAGGAGATGGTTGTAGAGCTCTGCTCAGGACCTTGTATAGCTCTAGAGATTCGACAGATAGATCCTGAAAAAGTGTTCAGAGACTATTGTGGCCCTTCTGATCCTGTAAGTAACTTATTGAGCAATTAATTTCATAACAAAATAAGACTGATGAGTGAGGTCTGTGAATGTATATCTCTTTACTTTCACCTTTAAAGCAGCTTGGACTGGAGATCCACTTTTGGTAGATTGTAGTGTTGTACAGAACAGTTCATTCACCTCTTTTGTTGGGTCAAAATTTCTCTTCCTGTATGAAAACTATATACTGGCATAATCAAGGTGCTTATATTTTCCTTTCTTTGCCAATCTATTAAAGGACCAAGAACAAATTTGCCAAATTGCATACGTACACATTTAGGGGTACAACAAAATGAAATGTTACGTTTTGAATCCAGGCAAAATGCTTTCCATAAATTGAGGAATATCATTGTTCTTCAAAACAAATAAAATTCAGAATGTATCAGTTGAAATCCAGAATGTTGGATGAAACAATATTTGGAGAAGTTGCACAGGACTTTTACAAGGCAAATAGAATGGCTAATGTGTTCACCCTTTCTCTTCACTCTTCTCATCAGCCACTCCCAATAAAACTCATTGTTTTATCCATCTCCCTAATCTTCCTTCTGTCTCTATTTTGAGCTTTCACTACAAATGACAGCAGATCTCCATGTTCTCATAAGACTTTTCCTTTGCCTCCCTTCCCTTGGGAGTCACCATCACCACCACAACCAAGATTCACAATGTTCTTACCCAAATTACTCCTATTCAGAACAGAAATTTTGATTCAGATCCAAAACAAAATAGCCACCTGCATCGCAAAACATTTTGCACATTGTAGTTTCAAACAAGTTGTTAGCATTAAATATGCTACTGTTGCTTTTTACTCAAAACTAGAGCCTTGCAATTTTGACTTTAATTTAAAAAACAACTTGGTAGTTCTCCTGGGAATTGATATACTTTTGATGTAGCATGTATAACAAGATTATGAGACAATGTTTTTAGGCTTTTCCTTAGCAAACTTCAGGCAAATAATCAGGCATGCACAGGGTACAAGAACTTTTGATTTATGTACAAAAGCCAGCTTTTGTGAATAACTGTGAAAAAAAATACAGTGACTGCTATATATACAGCTGTATATACATTCTTTTATTTAGTTATTTCAGTAGGGAGATTCTAATTGATAATTTTTCAATTGTAGTTTTTAGTAGTTTCAAGGAGATAGTTGTAGGCATAGGAAACAAATATTAAGGCGAAAGCCTGTTTTATGTTTGCTGTGCTATTATTTATATATGCTTTCAATGCACTTAGGAGAGACTCGACTCCGGCCCATTAAATATATGTACAGGAATAATAGAATTTGTTGTTCTATATACCAGTATGTGGTTGGTGCCAGTTTGGAGAAAGCTAATTTATGAAATTGGGCATGGTATATTTGTTATTGTTAAAGTGAAATATATGCATCTGAAATATACAAGGTAACACCTTGCGATGAAAAAAATGATAATCCTTTGGTTTTCTAGTGGTTTATCAGCTAGCCTTAAATTTCCGCTATTGCTAATTTGTAGATTTCCCCCCCGCTATTTTAAGCTATGCAGGATTGTGTAGTTTATGCTTGCATCAAGCATCGGTTTAAACTGATTGTGCTAATGTGAAATTAATTCTTGGTATGTAATCCATTGATGATTGTCATAATTTGTTTTATTTATTTGTTGCATTTAGATCTCATTTCAATACAATAACTATTTCTTGGTCGACTGTTGCAATTTTTGACATAAGCTTATCTTGCATTCTAAAATTTTAAATTAAACGTTTAGGTGCTGAATCACAAAATATCAGTGATTATATGTTAAATATTAAAATGCTAGGAACTATCAAGATAACATAGATATATTGCTTAACAGCAACCATTACAATATCTGATGTCTTCCCCCCCCACACACACAAATGAACTCTTCTATTTCTAGATTAGACTGCAGTCCTTTACCTATTTGTGTAGGCTTAGCACCTTTAAAATCAGTAAGACTTCCATCTGAACATGTGTAAGCTTATACTACAGTATATAAGCATGGGAGAGGAGTGGGGAAGCAAATGATAACACATGTGAGCCACCATCAAATATACATCATGTATATTTCATAATGCACATTTTACCATCGGAGGTCATAAGGTCATTACATAACCATGTAATGACATTCTGATACATGTGTCATGCTTTTCACATTATTGGTGCTTGTTACTATATGTTATAGGATTCTAGCCTTAAAACAATTACTGATATCTGGCATTAAATAGCTAAATAGCTATGGCAAAAAAAAGTTTCTGATGTCATTTCTGCTATGAACTACTTAGGTGACTTTTAGCTAGCAACTGTATCTTAATTTCAATTTCAGTATTATAGTCTTAATGTATTAGAAAATATTTATTTTCAATATTAAAACTTGCATACCATATACCTTCAAAGGTCTATGTCAGTTAAAATAGTTCTGTTAGGAATCATAGAATTATTAAAATCAAACTATATGTACCAATTACAACTCCCAAAACCAGAAAAAAACAAATTACCCATAACAATAAGGAAGCTCCAATCCAAAAAGAAATCCTTTTGGTGGAAAAACAAATCTGGTCATGTTGCCAACTTTAAAAGTTGATACAAAAATTTATGCCACCAGATAAAGACTGAATGTACCAATTATCACACTAAACAAGAGGAAAACCTTCTACGCACCAATTCCACCCGCGCTTTCTACAATTTTGTAAACAACAAACTAAAAGACTCAAGGTCCATCCCACCCCTG
>JANHFN010000922.1:46405-56781 GCA_032468175.1 Toxicocalamus goodenoughensis | reverse complement strand
TTTTCTTGCAATTGAATTTTGTTTTCAGTGGTCATTGCATTTAAGTGTCTTGAATAAATAAGATAATAATGAAATACGTGTATCACAAATTTTGGGAGTAAAGTGATGGGTGACATCAGAATTTTTCACACAGTTGAGATATGGGAAAAAGACTGGAAACAATTATTTGCATTGGTATGTCCTGATGACAATTTTAAAGAAAACAAAAAATGTGTTTACATAAATTGAAGAATTATTTCCCTGTGTTGTGATTGAGAGGTTATGTTGGGGGAGGGGGGCCATGATAACTTCCTCAATGGCTCAAGGGGGCGATTCTTTCAAAAAGGTTAAGAAGCACTGAGCTAGATGACTGTAAGTTCCCCACCAAACCATTTGGTTTTACATTTTGGGGATTTAGCAATCTTTCTGTGACCAGGAATTACATGGCTGAAAAATCACAGAAAATGTAATAAAGATGAAAAGCAGTATTACTGTGATTGAATTCCCACCTTCCCCATATCTGTCAATTTATTTGAGTTTTGAAAAATGAAAAGCCAATTTTTAAAAACTTCTCTGGGCTCTAACCTGCAAAAAACTTGTGGTCAGTTAACCATTGAATATCAATTGTACAAAGCTGGAGACTACATGTAACTTGTGAAATATGAACTGTCCCCATTATATGTAAATTAGACTATATAAGCACTCTTCTCTCAAAATAATAATAAACTAAGCATTTAATTATGGTGCTGCAGTGGTTAGAATGCCATATTGCAGGCTAATTATGCTGACTGCCAGCAGTTCAGCAGTTCGATTCTCACCAGCTCAAAATTGACTTAACCTTCCATCCTTCTGAAGTCAGTAAAATGACCCAGATTGTTGGGGGCAATATGGTGACTCTGTAAACCTCTTAGAGAGGGCTGTAAAGCACTGTGAAATTCGCCACTGGCGCCCTGTGCTTTTCACAGATGAAAGCAGGTTCACACTGAGCACATGTGACAGATGTGACAGGGTCTGGGGACGCCGTGGAGAACGTTCTTCTGCCTGCAACATCCTCCTGCATGACCAGTTTGGCAGTGGGTAAGTAATGGTGTGGGGTGGCATTTCTTTAGGAGGCCGCACAGCCCTCCATGTGCTCGCCAGAAGTAGCCTGACTGCCATTAGGTATCGAGATGAGATCCTCAGACCTCTTGTGAGACCATAAGCTAGTGCGGTTGGCCCTGGGTTCCTCCTAATGCAAGACAATGCTAGACCTCATGTGGCTGGAGTGTGTCAGCAGTTCCTGCAAGACGAAGGCATTGATGCTATGGACTGGCCCGCCCGTTCCCCAGACCTGAATCTAATTGAGCACATCTGGGACATAATGTCTCGCTCCATCCACCAACGCCACGTTGCACCACAGACTGTGCAGGAGTTGGGGGATGCTTTAGTCCAGGTGTGGGAGGAGATCCCTCAGGAGACTATGCCACGTCATCAGGAGCATGACCAGGTGTTGCAGGGAGATCATACAGAGGCCACATGTGGAGGCCACACACACTGAGTCTCATTTTGACTTGTTTTAAGGACATTACATCAAAGTTGGATTAGCCTGTAGTGTTTTTTTCCACTTTGATTTTGAGTGTAACTCCAAATCCAGACCTCCACGGGTTGCTAAATTTGATTTCCATTGATAATTTTTGTGTAATTTTGTTGTCAGGACATTCAACTATGTAATGAACAAAGTATTCAATAAGAGTATTTCATTCATTCAGATCTAGGATGTCTTATTTTTGTGTTTCCTTTATTTTTTGAGCAGTGTAGAAAATTATTGGAAAAATATTATAAATTATATTTAACATGACAAATGTTTTTAAAATAAACCTCTCTCCCTCCATGTATATATTACAACTAGCTGGAATGGGAAATTATATTTTGAATTAGCA
The DNA here is from genome assembly GCA_032468175.1 of Toxicocalamus goodenoughensis. NCBI lineage: Eukaryota > Metazoa > Chordata > Lepidosauria > Squamata > Elapidae > Toxicocalamus > Toxicocalamus goodenoughensis. The sequence goes on along the minus strand of JANHFN010000922.1, from coordinate 54,883 downwards.
TTTTATATAATTAACTGTGCTGAATGTATCAGTACAGTGGTGGGTTTCAAAATAGTTTACCACTGGTTCAGTGGGTGTGACTTGGGTGCACTTTGCACACACACACACCTTTGCGCACCTGCGCCAAACATGCATTTTGCGCAGGCGCAGAAGCTTTCCGACTCACCTCCTGCAATCCTGCAGCCTCCCTGTCACTTCAGCAACTGACACGTGGCAATCTGCTGTGCCATGCAAAGCAGCTGCGCTTTAAAAGCAGGAAATAAAGGTTAGTATAGTACCCCAGGCAGACAGGTGGGCCCAACAACAGCTCCTCAGAGAGAACCGGTTCAGTCTCTGCTGGTCTTTGGCGCTACCAGTATGCCAGACCGGGCCAAACCGGTAGAATATCACCATTGTATCAGTACATGCATGCTCCTAATACTCCAGAATACATTTGTATATTCCATGTATCTTCTAGTTCAGGGGTGTCAAACTCACGGAGTCACGGCAGCATCACGTGACATCGGGAATTTTTTCCCCTTCACTAAACTGGGCAGGGCAGGGGCCAGCACATAACGCATCTGGCCCACTGTCTGCGAGTTCGACGGTTGTAGTTGTATAAGGATATAAGCAATGGTATATTGTCTTGGAAATCAGTTTCTCAAATAGAGATCTTGCATAGAACAGTGTGACTATTCATAAAGTAAATCTGAATTTTGGTAGCACTTGCCAAAATACAAAAATATTTCAAAAATAACAACTGCTGTCCTAACAACTCAGGTACACCTTCTCTACATTTTTGAAAGCACTATAAGAAAGCCTTGATTAATCAAAACCACGATGGATTTTGGTTACCTATGGATCAATCTGATGATAACCATGGCATTGTAATGCTGTATTTCCTTTTTTTTCTGGCCTAACTTCTTTGCTTAAAAATCTTTATTATTAATTAATTTTATTATTATTTTGTAAAAACTCATTATTATGGTCATAAACCAGGATAGAAAAGGTAAATTTTAAAAGCTAAAAAGAATATAAAACATGCAAAGTTAAGAAAAATCAACACATACACATGGTATATATAAACAAAACTTTTTAAAAACCTTATAAAAAGAGACATGAAATATACAGTATAAAAATATAAAAATTAATATATGGTTAACTAAATCTATCAATACAAAACTCAACTAATAAATAAATACTCATTAAGCATGAATTGAGACATGGATTTTGATCACTGCTGTGGACAACCTGGCAATAATGTGTGTATGTTGTGTCAGTGTCTGCAAGCAGAAGGAAGGTATAAAATTGTCTGGTGTGCTCTGTATTTCACCAATACTATTGGTGAGATGAGGTTAGTATCAGTGGTTTGTCTTCAGATCATATAAATCTTTCACTTTTATTTGGTTTTTTGTTGCACTTTGCATAGTGTTGCTTAATTCAAAAGGTACACATGTATGTACGTAACAATATTGCTACATTAACTAGAACTTAAATTTACTTTTGTTGATATTGTAGGATTGATACCATAGAATTATTTATTATCTAAATAGGCCAGATGTCCCCAATTTTTGTTATGTATTTGGCAGTTGGTTTTGCTGGATAATTAATCCCCAAGGAAAATGTCATGACTTGCTATGCTACCATAACGTCTAATGTGATTAGCATGATAGAGCTGGATTTTTCAAGCTTTCTAATTCTTTAATTTGCATTCTATTTTAATATTGTAAGCTTCATATAGTGTTGCCTTATTCAGCCAGCACCAAAAAAGGTGCTTTACATATTACATACAATATTTCTCATCTTTCAATTGCACCTCATCCAACACTGGAAATAAATGTATGTATAATTGAAGTATTGAATATTTTTCAGATTCCTTGATGATTGAAATTCATTATTTGAGATTCTTTGCTGAAATAAATATGCAACATTTTCCCCTTACTTGTGTCTTCAGGCAAATGTCAGAAAAATGTGGCTTGTGTTAAACACAAGCACTTCAGAATTTATCCTGGATAGTTAAAATATACTGTGGTACTCACTATCATCTTCCAGTTTGCGATTATGCATTAGAAAGTCAAGTTTGTCTAATTGCTGATTAGGCAAACTTGTACTATTTTCAGTGATAAAGAAGAGGCTGATGAAAGTGAGGTTTTTGTCCCCTTAACCAGGATAGAAAAGCCATAGCTGTTTTGTACAATTATTGATTCAAAAGGTGATTAAATGAATAAGTTGGTCATAGGACACTTAGGGTTAACTTCTCCAAATGGGTTGAATTTCATTATGGACTACCACAATTGCTAATAATTAAAATGGCAAAACAGCAGATTGGAAGTTACGGATTTTTTACAGCGCATATGATATCAGGTAGTGGTTTAACATGACCTTTATTAACATTCAGCTTTTCTCAGTGGAAATAAGTTGAAGTGAAACACTCTGGTTAGTTAGGTTCAAGATAAATTAAGATACAAGGACCGGTCTGGTGAAATAGGAAATAAGTAATAAAGTATAGGGTTTTCTGTTTGAGCAGAGGGTTGAACTAGATGACCTTCAAGGACCCTTCAACTTTGTTATTCTGTTATGTAGAATTTGGACTGTGTGTTGTAGTTGAGCAAAGTAGTTCTAGGTTCAGGAGGATTGCTTTGAACATTATCCTGGATCACTCTTGCAACTCAGTTAAAATATGCAAGGATAGTGAGAGCCTTGACACCAGGAAAGTATAAGAAAGTATACCTCGAAATCATGCTTATGTATGTGCATGTATTCTGTATTCTATGTACATCTCGTACATATGCATATTGATCATCAGCAAAGCTTTCATTATAGTCTGACCCTGAACTCTTGGCTTTTTCCTTGTGAAAATGATTTCATTTAGCAGAGCAAAGTTAATAAATAACTCTCACATGACTTACTTGAGCTGGAAAATAGGAGCAGGAATTAAAATGCTAATGGCTTTCTCATTATTAAACCATTTTCATTCATAAAAGTTGAATTGCTATTCTATTTCTTTTTTTAGTATCATTACACTAATGTCACATTTATTTCTAGATCATCTTTAATTTACTGAATCAAAATATGCATCTTAGTATCTTTTGGATAACATTTTCAGTTGAAAGTCACTAATTGCAATTTGAACTCAATGTAGATTCCAGAAATGACTGATGATTTAAAATTTGAAATATCCAAAAGAAGTGATAATAGTTGGGCTAGGAAATTATATTAAGTATCATACGTAACAGTAAAAATGCCTCTATATAATAAATCAGTTTAGATGATAAAAATACAACTTCTTATACAAAAATATTCCAAGGTTTAGTATTATTTTTAGATAAAAAATAAACTGATGCTGTAGAGAAATGATTATCCTTTTAATTCTAGTCCTGATGTGGAATATGGTTCTTTGAGAGAAAATTAGTCATCTGAGCCTGTGGAAGCAGCTGGCTGTTCTGTCTGCCATCCTAGAGAAGACTTTGGTCCTAAGGGAGCCTTTAAGATCCCTGTGAGATTTCTTTGCAACATCCAAGGAAATGTTGTAGCCCACAGAGTAAGAATTCTGAAATTACAGGATAGTAGATTCTAATTGGATATAGGGAAAATGATCACACACGCTACTGAGCCTCATTTTGACTTGTTTGAAAGACATTACATCAAAGTTGGATCAGCCTGTAGTGTTTTTTTTCCACTTTAATTTTGAGTGTAACTCCAAATCCAGACCTCCATGGGTTGCTAAATTTGATTTCCATTGATAATTTTTATGTGATTTTGTTGTCAGCACATTCAACTATGTAATGAACAAAGTATTTAATAAGAATATTCATTCAGATCTAGGATGTCTTATTTTTGTGTTCCCTTTATTTTTTTTGAGCAGTGTATATTTTCTTCTATTGAATCTCAGTTCTTTGTTAGTTTGGGGACCTGCAGGTGTCAGTGGGGAGAGATCTGTGGCAACCTCTTGCCATTTGAATAATAGTGCTGTCTGTCTATGTGATTGATTCTCAACAAACATGAACACAAAATGCAACATGATCCTTCTCCAAAGAGGTTTTGATATACGTAGGTGAGTTTTAGAACTACTTAACACTTCAGACCCCCAGATGTGGGATTCTAGGAATTGTAATATTTGTGGAAGAATAGGGAGCTTTGTTAGAAAAATATCAGCCAGTCAGATATCTCCAGTCCTTTATGCTCCTTTGGAAAAGCAAATGAGATATTTAAGTTTCAGTATTAACTGTGGAAAGGCATCTTCCAAATTCTTTCATTAATACAGTATTGGCACTTATTTTACTGTTAAGAAGGAAAGTTAAGCTCCTCATGCTTGCTCTGTATATATATATATATATATCTGAAGATTACTTCTGTTGAAATCTATAGGGTACAACTTCTAAGTCACCATGTACTGTATAAGACCTACAATAGAAAAACAGGGAAATGAAGCCAAAATATTGAAGTAGTTTGATCCTGCAGAGTCTGGCTTGAAAAGCGAAATTGTAAATCTTTTGGGAAAAGCCTTTTAAGTTCATGATTAAATTAAAATTATAGTTTGAATCCAAAAACTGTACAATTTTCCATGTAAATCAAAATGTTGTAAGGCTTGCTTACAACAGGGGAAATAGGGGAATATCACATTCCATAATGAACTATCGGACCAGCACTTCTAATTTTGAGCAGATTTGAAGGGGAGGTATCCAGATTATTGGGGTGGGGGGCACTGAGGAAGCAAAACTCTTTCCTTGCTGCATGAGCAGAAATCTGTTTGCATATTATTTGATCTAGCCTCCGTGTATCAATTAGACAGGCAACAAGACTTTTTCAGATTAAACTAGAATCATAAGTTTTGTGGGCATAATATTAAGATTATTCTAAAGTCTTATATAAAATGAAGATTCATTGAGTTCAACTACATCAAAAGAAATATTGAAATCATATTTGTTTCCTGCAATTTTCTTTTATATAAAGATAGCGAAGTGTGTAAATGATTAACTCTACAAAGTTTCAACTGGCTGAAAGCCTACACTTTCTTTGCCTAGCGCTCCATTATGTCATATCCTGAACAAAGGTCTTTTAGTGCTGTGCTGAGTCTGTTCAGATGTAAGCTCCACTGAATTCAGTGAAGCTTATGCCCACCCAGGTAAGTGGGTCTAGGATTGCAGCTGAAGGGTGCTGTTACATATTAACTTCGGAGCAAGTATGCAACTGAGTCTTCAAGCAATTTGGAATTTATTCTTCTTTCCTCAGCAGTGCATTCTCATTAGTAAAACAAGAGAATCAATCATGTGAAGTGAAGCAATGCCCGGTCTGTCATGGGCTCTTCCTTCGTACCACATTTCCCCTTTCAGAGGCCTTTAAATAATTAATAACAAGGCCATTGTATTTCCCAGTCATCTGGTGATGTTGCAATACAGCCTTTCATCAAGAGCTAAAACGGAGCGGTATAATTCTGTGTCTCCAGAAGAGAAAATGGTTTGGGGGCTGTTGAAGGCAGTGTCAGATTCAGACCAACTCTCCCTTTTCAATATCCCTACTATTAAACTTTTCCCCGTTCAGTTGTTTTCACTAATTGCTTCGGTGATTTCTATTTCATTATGGAATTTGGTGTCATTTCACCTCCACCCTGCTTTTCTATTTGTGTTGTTGTAATTGCAGTGCCATCTTCTTGTTTTATATTGACTTTGATACATTATTGTGAACTGCTTTGTGTAGTTTAAGTGGGGGTGGAAATTGCACTTGATTTTTAGAAAAACGTAAAAACAGCCAATTCAGCAGAGATGATGTTTGCTTATGCAACTATTTCATATGCTTTATCATAATTTCTAATTTTGGTAGTAGGGACTAAAAATAAGTAAAATCCTTGTTTGCATACAAGAGATTAAAATTATATTTACTAGAAATGTCACAATTCTTGTGATTAATTCAGCATTTGCTAATGTATATGGCATGGGTCTCCCAACTTTGGGCTCCATATCCTGAGGGTCTTCCTTTTCCCCCAAATTGCTGAAACATTTTCTTTGTTTCTATCAGAATAGGTAGAAAAACCTAGTTTACCTCAGCTAAGCAAGATGAAAGAGACTGCATTTTGCATCTATCAAGTAATCGGAGAGCTTGTAGGCTACCTTGGGGAGTTGAATGTTTAAAAATCCTTAATATTTTTGGGGAAAAGGTTTTGTATTGCTGCAAAGGAAGAAACTTAAATATTTCCATATAGTCACCAAGAGTTAAGTTCAATTTACAAGCTTACCTTAGGGCGCATACTACAGATTTCATATTTATATGTTACCAAGACTCTAAGCAGTTTACAATACAAGATTAAAACAATCAACAACCTCCTTACTCAAATGCCAGTGGAATCCAGCCCAGCTGAAGCTTGGCCAACATAAAATCTCTACAGCAGCATTAATAATCAAATTATAGAAAAATTGAACACCTGTCTAAAGAGGGAATATTCACAACCGTCAGAGTTCAGTAAGATCTAAGTAAGTAAGGTGTTTCACAGTGTAGAGGCCATCATGAAACACTTACCTTTGGGTCCATGTCCCCTGATTTCTTGTAACTGTAGACAAGTATATGGGTCAATGCAGCAAAATTGCTATTTAATTTGGGTATCAATCCTCATATCATTTCCTAGATTGGTTTAAAGGCAGATATATGTCATCTGCATGATGATTAAAACATATACTAGGGTTACCAAGGATTCTCAATCCAGCTAGGTGCACAACTGGTATGTCATATCAAGATAAGCAAAGGCTTTGCCTTTTTCCATGGCTTCTACCTGTGGTTCTAGTAGTAACTATGAGTCCAGGAGAACTTCCACAAACCTGTTTCTTCAGGAAAAGGGTGACCTATCAAATGAATTATCATAGTCAATTGCTTCTGTATAAACAGTAACACTGAAATTTATTTTGAGCTTGATTTGCCCCATCTAGTTCTTCATGGTTACCACTCCTGAACTAGTGCAAATAGCTGTTGGAAAGTCAGAGTTTAGTAGAACTCCCATTTTTATTTGTTGATCAAATTCATATCCTGCTTTTCTATTTGTATAAAACTCAAGGTAACATACAGTATTTTTTTTAAAGAGAAAGCTGTATGTATTTTAAAATGGAATGTAATTGCTTTAAACTCAATTTGATGACTTCCAAATATATTGGAGTATATATTAGAAGTCTATTCTTCTGATGACAATCAGATTTACAAAAGGTATTTCACAGTCTATAGGAGCTGGTAAGTATTGGAGAGAGACTGACCAAGCCAGGCAGAAGAGTCAAACAAGGAACTAGTCTGGAATCCCTATGTGGGCACAAGGGGACAAAGTCTGACCACCTTGAATGCTGTTGAACCTTATCTAGTCTTATACAGGTGCAAACTGTCAGTCTGAGAAGATTATTGTCCCTAGGTTTGAGTAATAAAATGGTAATTGAATTATTTAAGTGTGAATCTGGTTTTTTGCCCTCGGCATTAAAATATGTAGAGATACAGGCATCCTGCATATGATGCTTCCAATTACCAGCTACCAAATATGATGACATGTGATTTCATAATGAGAAGATTGTGACAACCGGCCCTGTTTCAACTCTTTCAGAGTATAAAATACTATTATTTTGGCAGTTCCTATAGATGTTCCCTATAGTAATTTGGTCACTATTTGTGCAATGGAGTTCCTTGACATTAGAACTCTTTTCAACATAGGAAAATGTATAGTAGCTTTGTTTTTTTCAGCAGGGCTGTGAAATGTCTTTCTCCTCCTCTCGATCATATCGTTTATGCTTCCCTCCATTCCCACTCCTAACTAGGATACCTTATGGTTAGTATTACTGTGCTGCACCCGAGTACTTTATCCAAATATCCCTTGATTAGGGAAATAAACTTGTTTTTTATATGTGGCTGATAGCCTATTTGCCTTCTGTTTCACCAACTCTTCTTTTATTGATAGAATCAATACTTTAACCAGATCTATTTTCAACTTCTTTGAAGAAATAGTAGATGCTAATTCCAGAGAAGCTGTCCACATGCAATAAGGCAAAACAGAACAAATGTTCTTCTTTCATTTTTATTCAGGATTTGAATCCTATTACCTGTCCTCTCTTGCTAGTATTTAAATATGTGTTAGCCTTAGTCCTCTTCTTAGTTGTGCATGAGTTTGGCAGCTGTTTTGGAATTGCATGTGTGTGCTACTGTGTTTTTTCTCCTCCTAGAAAGAAAGAAAATGCTTTCTTAAGGAGCATTTGAACTTGTGACATCCAGTTAAATTGTTACTGCCCTAACCCTTATTAGTTTTTGTTCTTCTTTTTCAGCAAGATTATTGACCCTGTAACTATTGTATACTTTTAATTATTGCATTTTAAAATCTTTTTGGTTATCACTTCAACCCTCAGGCTCTGTCATCATAGCAATAGCACTTAGACTTATATACCGCTTCATAGTGCTTTGCAGCCCTCTCTAAGTGGTTTACAGAGTCAGCATATTGCCCCCAACAATTTGGGTCCTCATTTTACCCACCTCGGAAGGATG
>JANHFN010000922.1:18655-34482 GCA_032468175.1 Toxicocalamus goodenoughensis | reverse complement strand
GAGCTAACATGACTGGAGGAGGAATTCTGGGAGTTGAAGTCCACAAGTCTTAAAGCTGTCAAGTTTGAAGAGCCCTGGTGTAATACTATATGTATTTTACAATTTTGCATCTCTGTCAAATGTTACAGGATAATTTTTGCCAGTGGTTGCATCCCAACACATGCTGATACCAAAGAATATAATGCTACTGATCATACATTTTTCTCAGTCTGAATATATTTAAAAATGGTTGCACATAGAAATAAGCAGCTTGAAGGTTATAGGAACCTTGTCTTTTTGCTAAGCAGCTTCTTCAAGGACACTCGCTGTTGGAATATTAGATACACAAGAGACTGCTAGCTTTAAGACCATCAATAAACTTTCAGATTGATCAAACAAAATTAAAATATATGCAAATGAAATAACATCTACTCACTGCCACAATCCTCAAAATTGGCGTCTTGCTGATTATCACTGTCATAACGCTTTAAGAAATTTTCAATTAGGGTTACATATGGAAGGTATGTTTTTGGATTAGAAGGGTTGAAAGAAATCTCCATTTTAAGGACTTGGGGAACATTTGTCAATCCTATAAAGAAAAGAAAAATAGCTGTTAACCCACAGGAAGACGATAACTAATAGGACTTGTGGCAATGAAGCATTTCTAAGAAAGGAAAGATGAAAACTATATTTTAAGAACTGATTGATAACCAGCAATCCACGAACATCCACAGAGTTTAAATCTACATCTTCCTTAGCAAAACGGCCTTTTTGTTCTTGGCCACAAAGTCCTGACATAGAGACTCTGGCCACATAGCCTGTGATTCATGAATATGTGTCATATTTCAAGGAAATGTCCTTATACGAAAGGAAATTTTGAAAAGAGACATTATGCGGATATTCCTTGATTTACAACAGTTTGTTTAGTGACCATTCAACAGCACTGAAAAATGTGACTTGACTGTTTTTCATACTTACGACCTTTTGCAGCATTCCCAGGATGTGATAATGTGATCAAAATTCAGATGCTTGGCAACTGGTTCATGTTTGTGACCTTTGCTGTGTCCCAGGATCATGTAATAATCCCCTTTTGCAATCTTCTGACAAGCAAAGGCAATGGGGAAACCAGATTCACTTAACAACCATGTTACTAACCTACCAACTGCAGTGATTCACTTAACAACTGTGGCACAAAAAGTCATAAAATGGGGCAAATCTCACTTGATAAATCTCTCACTTATCATTTTGGGCTCAGTTGTGGTTGTAAGTCAAGGACTACCTGGTATCCTTTGCATTTGGGTTGGGTTGCCGTATGCATGGAAAAGGCTGCATGTGAAGTATATGAATCTAGGCAGGTGATATAAACTGCAATGTCAAAAATATTCCCCCACAACCCAGCCCTTTGTACATGCATCCCAACGTCAAATATATCTTTGACTAGCATATCAGGAACAGCAAGTAGTAGACGGGTTTGAGGTGGGGAAAGGAAGCATAACTGAAAAACTATAGATGAAAAAAAAACCAGGATATAATAATAACTACTATCTTATTTGCTGCTTATTTGCTCAATGACATCACTGCAGGAATGCTATAACTATCCTAACACAAGAGCCAGTTGTAAATTTACTTTTTCAACACCATAACTTCAGGATAGTTGTTAAGCGAGGACTACCTGTATATGTGTAGAACCACGCTACACATACTCTTAAGAGATCATTTGAATTATAACATTGTTTGCTGTTGTATCTTCTACATCTACAATATAATGGTAAATTGTATTATAGTTCAAATTAAAATTCAACCAATTAGAATAGAGCTGGAAGGGCCCTTGGAGATCTTTTAGTCCAATTCCCTACTCAGAGAGTTGGACTAGAAGACAGGTGGCTGTCCAGTCTTTTCTTAAAAGCCTCCAGTGATGGAGCACCCACACTTTCTGAAGGCAAGCTGTTCCACTGATCAATTGTCCTCACTGTTAGGAAGTTTCTCCTTAATTCCAGGTTGCTGCTCTCCTTGATTAGTTTTCATCCATTGTTTCTTGTCTTGCCTTCTGATACTTTGGAAAATATGATTTGATCCCCTCTTCTTTGTGGTAGCCCCTCAAATACTGGCATACTACTATCATGTCACTCCTACGCCTTTTCTTTAGACTGGCCATACCCAATTCCTGCAAGGCATTCTTCATATGCTTTTATCTCCAGGCCCTTAATCATCTTTTTTTTTAAATTTAGTTATTTGAAATTTCAAAGAAAAATTAAAACGAGAAACAAGTTCTCACATTTTACAGCATTTTCATAGTGTGCATATCCTTTAGTGACAATTCTGTTCATTTACTTCAAGTATATCTATCGCTTGTTTGTTAAATCCTTACTTATTGTGTTATTATTAAATTACCATATTTACTTTGCATACATACATATTTACATACACATACGTCATGTGTCTTGTTCTTTAGAATTACTTTGATCCTTTTCACTAAACATCTTTACTTCCTTTTGTTTTAGCCAATTATACCATATATTCCATATTATAAATCATCTTAATTACTCTTCACTCCTTTTTCAAAGTTTCAACATCAGTTTTGCAATGTGGTGACCAAAAGTGGATGCAGTGTTCCAGGTGTGGTCTTACTGATGAGCAACAACATTCTCGTTTCCAAATATATTTTACAGATTGGAGAAATGCTAGCCTATTACTGACTTCTCACATTTTCTCCAGTTTCGGATACTCAATTAGTGCCAATGGTTTAGTCAACCAGTCAACCTTTGCTACCATCCAAAGCTTCAGATCGATGATGGGAGAAGTAAACCAATTATGAATTTCAAGTTTTTCAATTTCTTAAATTTATGTCTGTAGTGCTTTGTTTCCACATCAACCTCAGTCACACAACAAAGCATTTTATATACATTCAAATATTTAGTTTGATATAAAAGAGTGCAAAATATGCAATCTTTTGAATGTGATTTAGCAAAACATAAGGTAGAAATAGTGCTTTACAAGCAGCTTTCCATGCTACTGATTTTTTTATTCAATCCTAGGAACTTTCAGTAAAATGATTTAGTTTATTACTATAATGACTATTTTCTAATTCTGCTCATATTGTGCAAAAGCCAATGACATCTCACCTTCCAGCATTTCAGTGCACTCAGCGCACAGCTCCCATCCTATCCCAGCCAGATCTCTGTCTATCCAACAGGCAATGAAAGCTAGTTTGAACTGAAATTCCAGTATATAGGGAAGAAGCTACATTTTGCTCTGGCTACATTTTCTTGCATATTATTTCTCCCTATGCATACCTTTTCTTTGAATGGCTAATTTCTTCAGAAGAATAGGAGGAGGAGAGGATAATCTGTGTCTTGCTACTGGCATAGTGGCTGGCTCTGAATTACATTTTTGCAACGGAACTGATTTTGTGTTCTAGCTAAGAGGGTACCTGATGCAATTCGGTTTTGCATACCAAGTACATGCAAACCTGTGACCAATGGAAGCATTGGGACAACTGGAGGGGAGGGGGAGGTTGAAACTAGATAGCCTCATCTTTACATTTGGATTGTTTTAGATGCTGGCCAGATACAAATGTAATATTGTTTGTCCAGTGCAGTCAGTTCACGGGATACTCTATATTGTCTGAGACTCTCGGCTTCCATTTACAGAGAAGAAAAGCACCCTATATTTTATGGTAATGTTTATGTCATAAAATGTTTTATAATATTTGCCAAATTTGAATTCTATGAGAGCCATGGATTTTGGATTTTGGATGCATTTTGTAAGATAGCCTATAATTCTATGGCACATCATTTCACACAGCTAAATCTGTATTTATTGCATTAGGAAAAGACAAATCAACCCAGTTCACTGTGTTTCTTTATATTACTAAATTTCATTCCAAGGGAATGAAATTTGAGAAAGTTCTGGCTCCTTCGGTTCTACTGACTATTGCTGGGCTGCTGCTGTAATCTTGTATTTTCATTTTCATATTCAATATTTGGTGACAGTTTCCCAGCCAGTCTGACAATCCCTCACTTCCTCTCCCACTCAGCAGCAGCCAGTTACTTGCCTGCTGGAAAAGGAAGTAAGAACAGGGAGGAATAAACCCCACAAACTCTTCCCAGCCTGTGTCACCCCTATGCACTCCTCTGACCTATGCTACCTACCCTTGTGCCTTCCCTTACCCATCCCTTGCACTCTTTCCAATCTGTGTTTCTCCTGTGCATCTTCCCTGATCCATGTAGCACCTCTTGGAACGCCCACACCTTTCTCAACCCTCATCACATCCCCTTCACTGACTCCAACCTACAATCTAATACTGTGTCAAGAGTGGGGCAACTGTCTTTGATGTAAAAACTCATTCTGCGATTCATACATTTCAGTAGAAGTTATATATTTTTTAATAATGAAATGTATTTGAACAAATTGAGCGCTTGACAAAATCGAGACTATTAGACCTAGAACAGTAATCCTATGTAATTTATTTGTCTTAGGTGAACTTATGCTAAAACTTAGCGACTTAATTTTTCATTTCTTATCTTCTGTAAGTTTGCATTACATGGCTATGGCCACCAAAACAAATAATTCTTACTTGGCACTGCTAAAGGGCAAACAAGAATAACTCCTTCCAGCAGCCCTACCCTTCTCTGTAATCATAGCCAACAATGTAGTATGGGTATGTGGTTAGAAACAGGATGAGAAAGTTACACTAATGTTGAGAAGGAATTCAGGAAATAAATATTATGACAATAGCTCATTCAAATAAATGCAAATCAAATTTATACATTTACATGCACACACTGACTGTTCCAAATTGTAAGGCTATTTCAGAGACAAATTAAAAGCATATTGTTACATATTTCTTATGAGTCTTGCCTGATTTAGTCCCCATATGATTGGAGTTGGCACCTTACACAACGGCGCATGTAAGGCATACTCTGTGCTTGAAGGTCCAAGTAATTACAGAAAATTTATCAGGTGGGGTGGCAGCAGAGTGGCCCTACTAACAAAAGACTCTTCTGTCAGGGTGAGACAGGCCTTAGAAGGCACAAGTCTAACTTCACAACTTTTCTATGCAACTGTTAGATTCAGGAACTGACAGATAGTTTTACTTCTGGATTGGAGTATTTCTCTTCCTAGTAGTTTCAAGAACCATGAATTACAAATGAAGCCAAGTGAAAAGCTTCCAATGGATACTTCTATTAATAAATGCAGTGAATTGATTTATTCCAAATAAAGAGAATTGATGCAAACAGTAGATAACTGTAGGAGTAGAATAGATTAGTTAATGAAAATCCTAAGGCAAACATTTCAGTATGCTCTGCTTTTCTTTCATGTTGTTCACTAACTTGTGTTATTTATAAAAAATAATAAAAACAAGATAAAAATAAATAAATGTATTTTTTATCTTTGCATTATGTTCTTTTTCATTTCTTGTCACTATTTTAAAAACAATAGAAATAAAATACTTAGATGACCTTCATATTACAAGAAAAGTGAATTCTGTCTTGAAATTTTTTTCCTGAGTATTGATAAACTTTACAGCATCAGTGATTATGATATATGAATATATATTCTGTCAAGACAATTATTATGAATGGTTTCAAGCACTATTTAAATATAATGTACAGAATATTTTTAAAAGTCCAATTTCTGTAGTATTTATTGAAAACTATCTTAGGAATAAAACCACATGTAACACCAATTTGCCAATATGCTACTTGCTACCTTTCCCTACCAGCTCCTGCTTTTCTTTCTTTTTACTTGAAGGATAGAAAAAAACAAGCATAGTAATCCATGAAGGCCAGGGGTGAAGGGTGATATTTAGTGATGTTATCAAACAAATATAATCATATGCATATTTGTATCAGGCATTAGGTCACAAATAAAAATAATATAGAACATACAGAAAAGAAAGAAGGAAAATTAGAAAGAAAATGAAGAAAAAAATAATATGATAAAACAGATGAAGGAAATATATAAAGAAATGATTTTCCCATTCATCACAATAAGTATAAACAATTTTAATAATTTATTACCTTCTTTAAAATACAATAAATGATCTCTTTCACATATTCCATTTCTTATCTATAAAGAAATCCTTAAAGCATTGTCATTTAATCCTGATTAGCAAAAGGGGTACTAGAGATAATAACATATCTATTTTAACCCTGATCAAATAAACCTTCTTGTTACTTTTAACAATCTTGATCTTTGGTCTCTTCAAAACATGTTCTAGTATTTGATTTTCATTATTTTTAAACCCTTCTCACAAAATTCTTCAAAGCTTTAACAAGTCTCTTTTGTAAATCCAATATAGGAAAGTTATCCAGGTCACTCTTTTTGTTTGTTATTTGTATATCCCCTTTCACTATTAAGATATCAGTTGGCTGCATTAGTAGGTCCAGTTTTTATATCGTGCTTGCATGCAAGCCTGTCATTTTTCAATCCACTTTGAGATCAATCTCAATCTCAATTAAGAAAATCAAGCTTTTGATAGTATGTGCCATATCATATGGACTAATGCTCACAGTTTAGGCAACAAACTTTGTGAACTAACAGCTGTTACATCCAAGGATAACTTGGATCTTGTTGCAATTACAGAGTTTAGGGATTCCAATGATTGGGATATAAATAAAACAGGCTTTACTTTACATAAAAACAGGCTAGAAAAAGTGGGGTGGAGTTGCCATTTGTCAAGAAGGGCATAAAAGCAATATTATCAGTAATTCTACCAGGTAATTCAGAAAAGACACGATCTACTTCAAATCCTCTGAGTTTGCTTACAACTAAAAAGTGGTCAGCAATTAGAATTGTGTTATATATAGGCCCCCAGGACATTCAAAGGATTATGATAGCATTCTGATTGAGGAGATAACCCAGATGGCAATAAAAGGAGAGGTTATAATCATGGGTGACTTCAATGTGCCCAACATTAACTGGAATCTTTCAACTAAACTTACAAGGAGGAGCTAAGATATTAGGGACATTAAATGAGAGACATGAAATAAGGCCTCTGTAAAACAGTATAGTGCCCAACAAGAGGGGGGCATATTCTATACTTAGTTTTGACAAATAGGGATAGGGTTCCAGAAGTTGAGGTGGGGGGAAAAACGTAGGTTACAGTGGTCACCGATGCCTTTGGTTTGACATTAAAACTAAAACTGATATAACATAAACTACAACTAAGGTTTTAGATTTTAAGTAGACATTTTTTTACTGAAATGGAGTATCTAAAAAATAAATTTGAAGGGTAGCATAAAACTGATTACATCTATTAAAAAGGGAGATAAAAATTTTTTTAGGTACATTAACGACAGAAGGAGGAGAAAACTGTTCAATCACCAAATTCAAAAATGCAAACAATTCTTATTATAATAATTATTTTAAGGGAAACCTGGCTGTATCAAACTACCTCAACCAATACTTCTTTTCAGGATTTTTAGAAGTAGATGCCAGTAACAAAAACAGGTTGGAGGTTTACTAGTCCTAGCTGGACAGATTCTTTTCCTAGAGGTTGAGGCGGGAGGTGAGCTAGTCTGCTGAAAGCTTAATAAAGCAATTGGTCTGGATGATATTCATCCCAGAATCCTAACGGAACTTCTAAGTGTGCTCACTGGACCATTAACTGATCTGGGTAACCAGTCTCTTCTGAGAGGTGAAGTTCCCCAGAACTGGTGAACAGCTAATTTTGTACCCATCCATTAGATCCAGGGAAGAATCTGGAAACTATAGACCTGTGTGCTTAACATCTGTAGTAGTGAAGTTAATGGAAACACTCCTGAAATAAAGGATTAACAAACATTTAAAAGTACACAATTTGATGGACCCAAAACAGCATGGCTTTGTTGAGAGAGATCACGTCAAACTAATCTGATTGACTTCTTTAACTAAGTCACAAATGTTTAGACGAAAATGTTCCACATAATGAGCTCATAAAATGTTGTACAGGCTAGAGCTTAATCACTGGGTGGTTCAGTACGTAGAAAGTTGGCTCAGAGATAGAGTCCAGTGTGTGATTATTAATGGGACACTGTCTGAATAAAGACCAGTCATAAGCAGCGTACCACAAGGCTCAGCCATAAATCCTGTTCTGTTCAATGTGTTTGTAAGCGATATAACAGAAGGATTGCTAAATGTTTTTTTGCTGATGACACAAAGTGGGTAATAGAGTTGATGTGCCTTTGGGGTATTTGTAATGTGGAAAATGATTTGGCATTGGTGGAAAATTGGTCAAAAATGTGGAAACTGCAGTTTGATGTTTCTAAATGTAAGATCATGCACCTAGGGAAAAACAACCCTCTGGCAAGGTATAGTATTGTGGATACAGTATTGTTAGACTGAACAATAGAAGAAAAGGATTTAGGTGTGCTCATAGCAGAAGCTGTAAAATGAATAAACAGTATGGCCAGGCAGCTGTGAAGGCAAACAAAATTATGGGATGCATCACTAGAGGGATCAGTGGCAGGAAAAATAAGGTCCCAATCCCACTATATAGGGCTTTAGTCAGACCCCATTTGGAATACTGTGTCCAGTTCTGGAGATCTCACTTTAAAAAAGATATTAATAAGATTGAGTGAGTCCAGAGATGGGCAACAAAAATGATGCAAGTTCAATAAAAGGTATCAGGAGAGATTGGAGGAATATGCACAGCCTGGAGGACATGAATGAAGGGGGGAAACATGACTGAAACCTTTAAATATATTACAGTGTGAATGAGGTTCTACAAGGAAGAATTTTCAATATTAAGCAAAAATCAAGAACACAAGGGTATAACCTCAAACTGACAAGAAGGACAAAAGTAATGCTAGAAAATATTTCACAGAAACAGTAAGAGAAGCTTGAAACTAATTCCCAGCAGATCTGTAACTGAGTTTAAACATTCTTGGGATAAACATTTCTTTATCATCTGACAAAAATTTAAAAATAAAAATCCTCAAAAGGCAGACCACTAGGTCTTTTTCTGCTAACAGTTTTCTGTTTCTAACTCAATCTTATTCAGTAAAATGTGTTCCTCTTCCATAACATCTCTGCAATACAGTCTATCTATAATGGCAGACATTTTAAAATTAACGTCTAGGTCCATTATTCAAAAATATCCTTCAGCATGTGCAATGTTAAAATATTTTGATCTATTCTTATTAGAAAGTCAAATTTTAGTGTTCTTCCTCTATAATTGTACTCTAATTCCTTCTGGTTCCCTCTAATGTCCAACCTTCAAAGTATCAGCCTATCATGGTTTTTTTTAAAGAAAATTCAAAGCAAAAGCATTTTTCCCACAGGAAATATTCTTATGATTAATTTCAAACTCTTATTTCAAGTACATCTAGACCCTAGTCAGTTTGTAAATTTCAAAATCAACGTCTGATCCCTCATTTGCTGTTTATTCCAAAAGTTAAAAAACAATTAAATCCTCAAATGTATATTTAAAACTTATTTTGCTAAGGATTGAAAGAAGCTCACTCACTGCTATAAAACTTGTGAATCCAAAGGTTTCTAATAGCTGAAAAGCAGTTAACAATCCATTTCTGAATATGATAATAAAAAGAAGTATGCAAACTCAGTGTCCTTTAGAAGTTACTGACCCTTCAATTCCCTTGTTGTGTATTCCTTCTTTTCCTAGCGCTCTAAATATGCCTGAGACTGCTCAGGTAAAGAGCAACTGTATGCAGTACTTATGGACAATTTGAAGACCTCTCCTTGTCCGGAGAAGAATTACAAAGAGACAGACTATTTGTCAGCTCTTCATTCCACTGTGGCTGTTGGCTTCACTTTTAGTTGAGCCGTCTTCAGTTTGCCATTTCTTCCCCAGAGGTCCTCTGAAACACCTCTTCCAGTTGTTTTATTTATTATTAGTTATGAAATATATAATTCACAACAACTCTGAGCAATTTATGCAGTTTATATTAAAATCCAGATGTGTCAAGTAGCCACTTCTATTAACACTTGGGTGGTTCATACAATGACTTCATGTATTACATAGCAACAAGGCTTGTATATTAAATTAGAATCAGGGCTCCAGGAATCAAAGTCCAGTGACATAATAGCACTTCCTTCATGCAATGCTGTTGCATTTAGGACTGTTCAACTTAACAAATTTGACCTGAATTTAGTCAAATTTAACAGAAAATAAGGCTTGACTATGCTAAACATGCCTATATCGGATTAAATTAAAAGGCTTTCTTTCCTGATTTATATTCTGGCTTCTTTCGAATTTGAGGACATTATGTCAGTCTGTCAGATCCTTTTGGAAACAAGAATGGGATGTGAGCATTTGCAGGAAGCAATTAGTTCGTCTGATTGATTCAAGCTTTGAAAAGTCCTGTTTGAATCTGTGTCAAGTTTGCCCTTGCCCTGCGTTTGGCAATTAGTTCTCAAGCAGCATTCCAAGTGTGATAAGGTGGGTGTTTATAAACATTATCTTGAAAGACTGTTTGTGAAGCCTTGCAGGCTATGAATGAATGTAATTCACAGCCATGGAAATAAAAGAGGTTTTGCTGGGACTAAGATTGTGTTTTATGCTTTCTAAGGAAGCCTAGGTCAGAATACCAATCTTCTATCTTAGATCACCAATGGCAAGTGATTAAAATGGAAAAAATACAGGAGTGGGGCAAATAATAAACAAAAGTAGTTTGACAACTCTCCCTTACAGAATGTTACAATGGGAAAGAACAGCTACCCCTCAGCCACTTTAGAACTGTGCAACTACAGGGTTTGAAAATCCTCCACAAATAAAGCAGTGGAAATATTTTTCCTCTTCTTAATATGGTTGGAAGCCTGAATAGAAAATGATTTTAGAAATGAGGAGCAGGACAGTGATATCTATAGAAGGAACTTAAAAAAAATAGCATGAGTTTAAGAAGCAAATGTTAGAAAAGAAATCTTATGGTAGATTGGTTTTTGTATCTAGTAACTGCTGCAGGATTATTGTATGCACAGTGATGGGAGAATAATGAAATTCCCACAATGGAGAAATAGTTTGTGAAAATATCAGAATTTGAAGAAATGGCAAAACTGACCATTTGGTGAAAGAGAAAAACAAAAACTTTTCTGAAAGGCTGACAATCTTATATAGGGACAAATAGATGATTTATGGATTTGAAAATTAAGAAACATATGGATTAAAGAGAGAAGGCTGTAAAGCACTATGAAGCGGTATATAAGTGCTATTGCTAAATGAGTAGGCTGAAGGGACTTGTATAACATTTAAGCAGGACAAGAGACAATAAAGTTGTAACTATCTTTTGAATTGTTGGAAGTCATTCATATATGTCTTAACTGTGACTTTTTAGCATGTCGCCTGGGAATGAATTATAGTATGACAGATGAAAATGTAGAACTGGATGAAATGTAGAACTTACCTTACAATGCAGAAGGTATTATAATATTTCGAGGATGCTACTTAACTGCTAAATAATCTGCCTAACTTTAAACCAGTTTCCTCAACTTGGTATGCTTCAAATGTATTAAACTTCAATTCGCATCATTCTTACTAATATGATGATGATAGGATATCCACTATGTCTACACAATACAAGTTCGGGGAAGATGGTTTTAGCAGTACTTACATTTTTTCCCCTTTCAATAGAGAATATCAGAAATTTTTTGAAAGAGGTAGTTAAAAGGTAATTGCTCTATCTCTACAACCCAGCATAGCCCTAAAGGCAAACCATACCTATCCCACTGCAATGGGGCATGTAATTAGCCTGCACTAAAACCCAACAAAGCCCCAAAGGCAAACCCGTATCCACCCCACTGTAATGGGGCATGTAATTAGCCTACCCAACTGTCCACATAGTTACCTGGGGGTACTACTCGGTCCTGATACTTGGGCTGGAAGTCACTGACAGTGAACAGCATGACTTGAATGGTCCCAATGAAGATGCCTGCCAGGCAGCCATAGAAGATCACGTAGAAGAGGAGGATTTTAACTGTGACAAGAAAGAACAGATATTGCTATTAAGGAAAAAAGCTTCATAGGCCATTAGAATACACATCAGCTTTTCAAGATTACCAGTACAGGTCAATTAAAATCAACACTATGAAGAAAAGATAGCAAACACAAGCAATGGCACCTAAATTTAAAGAGATCAGAACAGAATAATTTTTAACAAACTACCATCCTAAATACATTTACTTAGAAAGGACTTGCTTATTGCAGGTTGTGAGAATTATAATCCAATACATCTGAAAAGTATAATGTTGGGAAAGACTGGCTGATATTGTTAGAACCAGAATGATGCCTAGCTAGATCTCTGTGTCCTTAAAGGAATTCAGGAGCAGTACATTCCCAGCTCCAACATAACTCTTCCTGCTAACAAACACAGAGTTAATGGTTTATATTGCAAAACTGGACCACTGAGAGATAGGGAATATAGACCTTAAATATGATAACAAGGTGATGTGGTAGTTAAGGTGTTGGACCAAGCATGGAGAATTCCAGAAAGTTTATTGGGTGACTTTAGGCCAGCTATTTTCTTTTAGTCCAACCTACCTCATGGAATTGCTGTTGTGGGAAAATATGGGATAGAGTATTTCTCTACAAAATGCACAATATAAATCAGATAAATAAATGAATAAGAGACAACTATTGTAATTAATCACATTCAACTAACACTCAACTTTGTTACAAATGGATCTAAAATCTACACATATTATTCTGAATGTTTCTTACATAGGAAAGCTTAAAGCATGTTCTTGGAATTATATCTATATCTGCAGTTGCATAAAAACACAACTCGCTGTAATAGTTATCTTGATTAAACTCCTTGTTTTCAATTTTTTAAACTCTCTTTCCCAACATTTATGTGGATTCAAATCCTCTTATGAAGACTCAGTTCTCAACAGCTTTCTCATATTTTGCTTTTTATATAATATATTAAGAAACCTATTCCATATTAATCACCTAGTTACAATACCAAATTGTAATCAGCTGGATTAATGCCCAAAAATATTATAACAGAATAAAATGGGTGTGGGGGGGAGTTGTTGCTGTTTTTCAAGGAAGAGGAATAAAACTTTATTTGTAATACCGCTTCAGGGAACTTCAATTTTTGAAATCTGGTTTTATCAGTTTTTAGTTTACAGGGATTATCTCAACCAATTAGCAGCAGTGTTACATACTGTACTAAAACCTCACTGTGCAAGCCTACTAGTAATCCACTTTTGAATATAAAGGGGCAGTGAAACTACAAATTACATTTTAAAAGCAGTGATCTTTGGAACCAATATTTGTACAGAATGGCTGTAAAAGAGCAGCAATAAGTAATACATACAGAAAAAAAATTTCTCCTTTCACAAGCTGATCAAGATAAGCCCTATTAAAATAAGGTGTTTTTCCACCGAAGAAGGGAAAAATGAAAGTAATCCAGAGAGACCAGAAGCACAATAGTTTTAGCACTCCTGGGTTTAACACACTATACAGTAACCAGGCAGCAGTAGGCAAATAACTGTGACGTCAGAGAGATTTGAGCATTTTTTCCAGAGTACAGTCATAAGAGGTGCTGTTGAAATGAACTAGAGAAAACCTGCTGACAGCAAAGTGCTACGGGCGGCGAATATGGAGGGCAGTGAAGGGACATGTGTTTAGATGACATTCCTAATCAGGATCTTAATAGTAACCTACAACCTCAAGTTCCACTGTCTTCCTGGGGTTACAGAAGAAATCTGTTCTAAAAGGAAAGACATGGCATTTTTAAAGCAGTAGAACAGCGTACTATCTAATGTAGAGATCATTTACTGGTCTAACTACTCTGAAAGTGATATAAGGGACATTTTATTGTCCCCTCAGTAATTGGGCATCACAAGACAGTCCAGTACCCTGAGAATAATTGAACTAAATCAACTTAGTCAGAACTAAGCCATAGTTTGTGATGATGGGAATTAGGCTGTAATGAAAGCCATTATTCATCTCTTTTATGAGGATTCAAGCCTGAAAATTTCTAAGATGACATTAGTTAGATTCAGCCACGAAGTGGCACCTGGGCAACAAATGCAGCTGGAAACAGCTCCCTAACCAGAATTCTTAAACTAACATTGGATTATTTTGATATGCACTTAACCTTTTCCCTTTCCTCTCTAAGCTCTTATTTCATACAGCCATTCTCATTCATTACAAACATTTTTTTACCACATAAACCTATTTGTTGCTTCTGGGTATAGTTGATGTTTCTAATTTGCAAAAAAAAAATGTTTAGAAGAGATTAGAATGTTCTAGATACTGTACTCTGCGGGATCTACAGAGATACTTAAGTTTCAAACTCCATCAGTGGTAGGATGAGATTCAAGGGCAACCTATCCTTTCCTTCAAGGACAGTCATATCTAACATATTACTGTAATATAAAAGGCCCTGAATGTGCTCTGCACAATCCACATGAAAATTTGTCAGACTTTTCCTCTTGGAAATGACTAGAAAATAAATAGTATTTAGTGCTTCTTGGCTGGCACAAAAAGCCTGTTTAAAAGCAAGGGAAGACAACAGTGCCTGTTCTGAAGTTAATATTGTTTTATAAATTGTCAAAAGTGACAGGGGAGTTGGCAGATCAGTAAGTCTCTGAAAATCTACAATGACTTTTGCGCGTGATCTGGCTTGTGCAAGTGATTTGTGAGCCCATGAATAGGGCCTCACTCCTATAGTGGTAGTTGAGGCAAGGATGTCTAAACCAAGCAGCAAATAGAGTGAGTGTGAAAAGGAAGGGTGAACAATCAAATTATTTTTGCCTGCGTGCGTTCTGAATCTTCAAGTCCCGTTCAACCTAGGTTTAGTTGCTAAGAGACAGCCTTCAAGGACTTTATTATTTCTAAACTTCTTTTGCTTTCCAACTTGACTTTTCTCCCTGTCTTGTTTTCCTACCTCTGCAGCTCTTTAGACTTCCCCTCTCAGGGAAGGTATATGGACATACAGCAAGTCAGATTTGCAAGAGATGTGTGTATCCATCCAAAAGGTCCTCTCTTAAACCAATTCATGATTCTCCTTAATGCAGTTTCTCTGCTTCCCCAGGGATCTCAAGCATGTCTGCCATTACCTCTTTGCTTGGAAAGTATCACCTTGACTAACCTTGAGCTCTGATGCATTATTAACCCTTTGGAGTTGATGGGCTAGAAAACAGTCCAAGCCTTCTCTTTTTCTGTCCCCAATTCCCAAGGATTCTGGTAGCCATTTTAGAGCAGCAAAAGGAAATGCCAGGCCCCTTCACTGGTATGTCCTTCTCCCTGTGTGGTGTCCTTCCTGAGCAGAGCAAAGCAAAGGCAGCCGCAGTGGCTACTATGCTGACAAGGAGTGTAGTGGGAGAAGGGGGAGCAGGGTGCTCCCTCTCTCCTGGCACCTACCCACTCTGCCCTGCCTGCAGTCACGATGCGTTCGTGTCTATCAATGCCCTTCAGTGTGACCTTTTTGATGGGGGGGGGGGAGGAAAAGAGAAAATGAAAAGAAACGCAGGCTGCTCTTTTAATGCAGAGGCAACAGGCTGCAGCACAGAGATGAAAGTCCACTCTGCAAGGTGACAAAGCAGCCAGCCTTCCCCAATCAGAAGGCCCTCCAAGGATACTGAATGTCAGTTCTGATCACCCTGCCCAGCCCACCTGGGAATGCTGGCCTCACATCTGATGGACCTTCCCCCCCCCCAGATTGGGGAAAGCAGAGAGGCAACCAGAGCTCCAGGTTTCTCCCAGGAAAAGTCTGCCATAGCAACACCACTAAGCTAATTCCACAAAAAAAAATCAACCTGATCCTTTTTACATGCACAATGCGCAAGCAGCCAATGATGGCAGTGTTCACACAATAGTTTGTGTTAATATGTTAAGCGCAGTTAGCATTAGCCTTGGTTGGGCTGGGAGTGGGGGGGGGGGAAGTTGGCATGTTCCA
>JANHFN010000922.1:8024-18555 GCA_032468175.1 Toxicocalamus goodenoughensis | reverse complement strand
GAAGCACAGAGCCGAAGACACAAGCCTGAAGATGATGAATGAGACTTCATCGAAATGTCGCCTAGACACTTCCAATTAAAGTTGTCTTTTTTCTGCTTCTATATAGGCTACCAGCTGATTGTACCTTGATGGTAATTGTTCAGGAAGTTTTTTTTCTTTTCTTTCTTTCTTTTTAAAAAAAACAGTATAAATTGCCTTAGCTGTCACACTTAGGCATCTGAAAACTAAGAGGGATATATTTAATTGAGAAGTAAACAAAGGCACTTTTCACTTAACAAATTACAGCCTTGAATTCTATATCTTAAAGTAGACTTGCATGAAAATACTTGATATCACACATAGTAGAGAAGCTGGAATAAAGAAGTTGCATGAACTGAATCAGATCACAGATTTCCCCGGCCTGTTGGTTGTAATCTACCCATACAATTTCCAGCCTTCTCTCCCCCCCCACACTTTATTCTTCTTCAAAGCCAACTCAGCTCTTGAAAAAAATATATAAATATGAGCCCAATGTCTATAAATTAGTTATGATTCAAGAAGCAAGCTTGTATCTGCTTTTTTTACATTTTAAATTAATATTGTATTTATTAGCCCAGACTCGATAATGAGATGGGTGACATATACATTGAATAAATAAATAACATTTATGATGTTTTGCATATTATTTAATTTGAAACTTTTAAAAGCAAAAAATGTTATCATATTGAATTATCACTAGTAGACTAAAAATCCCATCACAATATACTGTTTTAAACTTTGAATGAAGTCAGAGCTACTGTTGATAAGATAAGATAAGAAGAACTTTATTGTCATTGTACAAGTACAACAAAACTGTGGATTCACCTCAGCAACTGTTCGCAATACAATAAAACCAGAGCACTTAAAAATGAAGATAAGAAAAGATATGAAAAATAGACTACCCACGTTTCCATTTGCAATTAGAGTACAATATCTACGATTATAAACAAAATATACATCCAAC
Source organism: Toxicocalamus goodenoughensis (assembly GCA_032468175.1). Lineage (NCBI taxonomy): Eukaryota > Metazoa > Chordata > Lepidosauria > Squamata > Elapidae > Toxicocalamus > Toxicocalamus goodenoughensis. The sequence goes on along the minus strand of JANHFN010000922.1, from coordinate 17,573 downwards.
ACTGACTGTGACGTTTTGCCGAGTATAATACACAAGAGATGGATTGTACTGTAATATGTTATTATACATCTGAATGAGGTATTGAGATTTCACATCTTTTCACATCTTAATAAGGTAGTGACTTTGTGTTTATTTGCGGTTCGGATGGCCCAGGGAAAGAAACTATTTGTTAGTCTAATGGTGTGGGATTTTATTGACCTAAAACACCGTCCAGACGGCAGCAGGTCAAAAAGATAATTGCCAGGGTGTGAGGAGTGACTTTGGACCAATCACCAGGAGATGGTGAGTTCTAGTCCTGCCTTAGGCCAGAAAGTTAGTTGGGTGACTTTGGACCAATCGCCAGGAGACAGTGAGTTCTAGTCCTGCCTTAAGCATAAAAGCTGGCTGGGGGACTTTGGGCCGAACCAACCTCCCAGGGTTGTTGCTATGGGGAAAATAGGAAGAGGAAGGAGTATTAAGTACTGCCTTGAGTTACTCATAATAAAGGCAAAATAATAATCTTATAATAATTACCTCTGTTGAATGCATGCAAGCAAGGGAACCCGAAGCGCTCACGCTATGGCTAGTTGTTCTGGATGCCCACTAGAATCATCTTTTTGGAGGGCAGTGATCCATCTGGAGAATTAAGCCCTTCAATCTGTTATAATCAGCAATTTGTAGAGCTTTGTGAATGGACAGTGAGCTGGGCCCGCTGTAAATTTGTAGAGCAGGTTGCTTGGTTGGTAGGCTGGCTGAAACAGTCATCCACCTATAGGGAGAAAGAACCATGTGTCTTTTCTTCCACAAATTGGAAATAGTTGCCTGCAGAATAAGAAAGTAGCAATTGAATTCTATTTCTTTTGCCTTTTGGGGGTTCAGCAGGAAGTGATTTCCCCCGAGTAGGCTCACAGGGACCCTTGTCCGTAGATTTCCGATTGTTGCCCTTGCAAATTTCATTTCTAAGGGTGGATTAATCTGCTTTCTTGCTGGCCTAGTGCTTAATTTTTGCCCCCAGGGTTGTGTTTTGATGAAGTTGGTTATTAAACAGTTCGGACTGCCAGAGTGTAGCTAGCTTTTAACCCATGCCAGGGGTGGCTTATGCCCTGAAGGGAGAGGTTTTTTTAAAAATATATCCTCTTAGTTTCTATTTCATTCTGGCTTTCATGGATGCTTGTTGTGTAACACAGGAACTTTGTCTCTACAACAGTGTGCTGCCTTTTGCTTTTTTTTTTCCCTGATGCCCTTGATGCTGGGGGATTTGGAGATGAGAGTTCACGACAAAATCCACAGGATCAAAACATTCTAGAAAGACAGTTCGCTTCTTGCCCAACACGGGGTAGACGTAGTGTTCCATTAGCTGAAGTTTTGCTTCTAGGGTGAGAATTATCAATATGGCAAAGTTTGTGGGGTCCCTGGAGTCCTCAGAGCTCGGTGACTTTCTCGCAGACATTTCATGACCCAACTAGGTAACACCGTCAGTGGTAGTAGAGAGTGGGATTTGTGGAGAGGAGAAGGACTGTGAGGTTCTTGGTAGTGTCTGAGCTTGATGGGGGTTTTTTGCAGACGTTTCATAACCCAACTAGATAACATCAACAATGTTAGAAGGGATTGCTGTTTATGGCTTGTTCTGCCAATATTGGTATGTTAGTGGTTCCTTGATTAAGTTGTTCTTTATTCTTTGATTGCTTGTCTTCGGGCACTGATGATGTTCCCTAGTTGGGTCATGAAACGTCTGCAAGAAAAAACCCCAATGTCAGAGAGCACCAAGGACCCCTCATTTCAACCCTGAGTTACAAATCTTCTCTTCAGTGTTAGAAGGACGTGGAGGAGGAGGACTGTGGAACCTTGTGACACTCTGAGCTTGCTTGTTTCCTTACAGACATTTCATGATTCAGCTAGGTAACACCTTCAGTGCTAGGAGGGAATGGAGTTTTCTCTCATTTTAACAAGCTAATAGTAAATAACCGGTCATGGAGCCACTTCCACCAACACTTACAGGGGAAGCCACTAGTAACAGTATGTAAAATGAAAGCAAACTGGATAGGATAGATAGGGAGAGGGGGGGGGATTTTCAACTCCCAGAATTCTCCAGCCAGCATAGATTTAAGACTTGTGGGCTATGCTTTGCTGGCTGAGGAATTCTGGGAGCTGAAGTCCACAAGTCTTAAAGTTGCCAAGTTTGGAGGCCCCTGATGTAGATGGATAGGATAGGATAGACTAGAATAGAATTAGGATAGGATAGAATTAGGATAGGATAAGATAGATGACAGATGAGAAATAGAGATAGAGGAACAGATAGAAATATATGTATGTATGTACGTACATGGTTGGATGGATGGTTGGATGGATAGATACATAATGCTGTTCTTTTCATGCCTTCTTCCTTTCTTTCCTCCCCCCAGCGAAGGACTATGAGAACGCAGTCACATATTACACCCAGGCCATTGAGCTCAACCCCACCAATGCCATCTATTATGCCAACCGCAGCTTGGCCTACCTGCGGACGGAGTGCTATGGCTACGCCCTGGCCGACGCCACCAAGTCCATCGACCTGGACAAGAAATACATCAAGGGCTACTACCGCCGAGCGACCAGCAACATGGCCTTGGGGAAGTTCAAGGCAGCCTTACGGGATTACGAGACGGTAAGGGAGAGAAACCGGGGAGGGGGAGGGTCCGAGAAGGGGTGGGAGCAGGCGTTATCCCATCTGTGTTCCATGGGCTGCAGGCAGCCCTGGAGAGCTAGTAATACAGTCAGGGCTCCAACAAATCCACCCCCATTCAAATCACAAGTCTCTAGCCGCATCTCCCAGAGTAAAAAAGATTGATTGATTAGGAGTGACCATGTCGGCATTTCCTGGTTGAAGCTGACTGACACATCATTCATTTCCCCCTTGACCCTGCTCTTCCCCCCACCCCCTGGGTGTTTATTCTCCAATGGGACACATCCATAGCCCAGAGTCATCAATCAGGCTCTCTAGTAATAATCTTGCGTGCCAACAGCTTCAGCTGCCAGGGTGATTATCTGAAGCACTTAAGGAATGCACTGCTTTCCCCCTCTCCCTTTCTGCTGGCAACTAAAAAGACCAAAGGAGTATTTTTTTAGTTGACATACGCAGCCCCACAAGGTTGGAAACTTTTTAACATCACACCTAGTCCTTGACTTGAGACCACAATGGGACCCAACATTTATGTTGCTAAATAAGACCGTTGTTAAGTGAGTTTTGCTACCATTTTACCTTTCCAGCCATAGTTGTTAAATGAATCTGGCTTTGTTAAGTTGTTAAGTGAGTAACACAGTTGTTGAGTGAATCTGGCTTCCCTGTTGACTTTGCTTGTGCCACGGTTATTAAGTGAATCATTGCAGTTGTTAAGTCAGTCACATGGTTGTTAAGTGAATCTGGCTTCCCCGTTGCCAGAAGGTCACTAAAGGGGATCACATGACCTCCTGGACACTGCGACCATCATAAATATGAGCTGGTTGCCAAGCCTTTGAATTTTGATCAGATGACCATGGGCCTGCTGCAGCGGTCATAAGTGTGAAAAATGGTCCTTTTTTCAGTGCCGTTATAACTTGGGACCATTACTAAATGAGCCAATGTACATTGAGGACTGTTATTTACGTACATAAATTACATGTCAGGATTCTGGCAGTTACCCCCAATTAAATTCTGAGTCTCGAGCTAAACTTCCAAAATTCAAAAGGATTTATTGGGAGTTAACATGTCCTGCACTGCCTGGGTGCAGCCGACTCTGAGACACATCATTCATTGCCCCCCTTGACCCTGGTTTTCCCCCCTCCACCTCCTTGGTTTGTCATAAGTCCTGAAAGGTTCTGCCATCCTGGAAAGTCTCCCTCGGGGCACAAGACCATTGCTCATCTCTCCCACCTCCCATACAAAGCCTCCTGGGTTCCCCCACCCCACCCCCGAAGATGGGAAGTAGGAGGTCTGGTGAGTATTTTTAAACCGGACCGCACGGGAGATGGGAGGGAAGCGAGCCAGGCACCCCGAGCGAGAAAAGCGATCGGCAAGATTTTACACCACGTCGACGGCATCCCTGCCCTGCCGGCCTGGGAAGGAAAGCGGCTACCGCGAGTCAGGTGCTCAGACCGACGATCCACACGGGCACGCGAGACGGCGGACTTTTCCCTCCCACGCCATCAATTGACCCCGCGCCGCCTTGTGCGGAGCACAAGAAGCAAATCGCGGCGGAGCAGATACTCACACCAACTGCCGCCGGTCCTCCCTAAAAATTCCTTCTTCTCCGAGTTCCAGATGAATTTCTTCCAGTTGCCATCCCCGCCCTTGGCTTTCCCGCGAGCCATGAATCAGGAGCTTCCTTGGCTTGCTTGTGCAGGGTGTGTGTGTGTGTGTATGTGTGAGAGGTTGCAAGACGCCCTGGCCCTCCGAGATCGCTCGGTGCTCGCCACTAATCCAGGGTACAGATGTTGGCAGCTGCTTGAACTGCCGGCAGGCGCTCGGGAGGCAAAGCGAAAGGTCTTCGTGTGCCGGATTTAGCTTCCCACCTTCCGAACCTCTGAATAGAAAGAAATCCTTGTCAGGAGAGAGAGAGAGAGAGAGATGTATGTGCTTGTAGCTCAGGAATCCCTTCGACGGATGGACGCTCTTCCCAAAACCGGGAAGACAAGGAAAGCGGGTGGCGAGGAGGCAGCAGAGAGGAAAAGGGAGCAAGCGAGCGTGTCCGTGTGAGAAGAAGCCAAGGGGGCGGGGGAAGAAAGAAACGGGGCTCTGCCCAGGGACAGAAATTAGCTCTGTGCCCTCCCACTCACGCTGGATATATTGTCCACGTCCCTAGGCGAGCTCCGCCTGTCAAATGCCGGTAGCCAATTAGAACTGTAGCCAGGCGGGCGAGGGAGCGAAGCTTGGGAGGCGAGGGGAGGGGAAGCTAAGCAGGGTACGAGGCGCGGGAGACTGAGGGGGGCCGGGTGGTTCAAGAGGCAGATTCTCTGCGGCAGATTCTCTCTCTCTCTCCCCCCCCTCCTTTATTCCTCTGCCCCTTTTCTGCCGGCCTTTCTTCTTGCCGCCTCAGCACGTGCTTCGAGCCACACTGTTGCGCGCAGGCAAAGAAGGCGAAAGAGACGAGAAAATGCCCCTGTAATTCCTTCTTAGGTCAGAGGGGGAGGCAGTGGGAGTCCTGCGCATAAAGGGGGGGGGAGTGGAGGACAGAGCCCGGGAACCGAAGCGAGTTTGATCTCTCCAGATTAACAGCTCGAAACGGGAACTCGGCGGCCCCGGAGGGGAGGGGAGGCCAAAGGTGGCCGCTTCGGTCAGGCTGCGGGATTGAGGAGACCAGAAAGGACGCTCTCATTGACGCGCCGCTTAGCTAAGGAACGGAACGGTCTGCCCAGAAGAGAGGCCGGTGCGCTCTACGCACCTGGGCGCAGGCCGGACAAACAGCTTGAAGGAGAAAAACGGAGAGGGGAAAAGTGCTCCCTCCCTCCGCTCCTTAGTAACCGCAAGGAGAACCAGGAAACGCGGTCGGGGAAAACTGTCCGTTTGTTTGCAGCCGCGAGGTTTCCTGGTTGTTGCGTTCGGGCTGACATTCGCCAACTACAAAAGGGCATTAACCAATATTGTCGTGCGAAGAGAGATTGGTACGCGCGCCTGGCATAATCAGAGGCAGTGTAGCAGTTAAGCTGTTCCCGTAATTGAATGTTCCGTGCTCAGATCGTTTGTCTTTTTTTTTTTTTTTTAAAGGCCGTAGACAAGATGAAGCGAATTGACCTTCAAGTCCTGAGCCAAAATCCATCCTTTCAAACATACCTTGTGCCCCGGACTTTCCTCCCATTCTTGTCCTCCCCCCCTTCCGAAGGTGGTGGAGCTGTTCTGCTTGTTTGCCTGCCTTCCCTGCAACGTCATCCCTGCAGCTTTCTGTCCTGGGAATGCCCTTCCCTGGGTCAATTTGCTGCTACTGCTGCTGCTTGGAGTTACTGTCACCTCTGTTTGCTGCAGAGAGGTCTTTCTCCAGCAGCTATGGAAGTGAAGCCTGGCTTTATATACAAGGGGCAGGAATTAATGCAAGCCCAGTTCTGGGTTATGGATGCACAGCAGTTTCTTGGAGGTGTGCCTTTTATTGTAGAACCAAAGTCCTGACTTGGGAGGAGAACAAACTCCCAAATCAGGAGGGGATTTTGGTGGGAGGGAAATATCACTATGGTACTACCTTGGTGAAGGGCAACAGATGTGGCCAACCAGAGGAAAAGATGTTGCTAAAGACTAGGAGAATAGCATGCTTTCTTTGTGCACATTCTTTTTTATATTTGCTATTTGCCCTTTTCACACAAACCCCAGCAAAATGCCTGAAACTGAGCAAAGGATATGGTGCTAGTTTACAGTGGACACACTTCTTACAACTGTTTTTCTAGCTGGAATTCTTCTGCCATAGCTTTTGTGCTCCTGGTAACATTCTGCTTTACTGACACACAGAGAGGAGAGCAGAACAATGCACATTCTAAACTATGCCAGCATAACCTTTCACTGTGTTTACATTGGAACACCTCTAACATTTCAAGGCAAATGACTGAAAGTGTGGAAAAAATATGGCAACCTGAGATATCTGCAGGAAGTTGGAGAAAGTGAATGAAACCATAGAAATTATAGGGTGATGAGAAGGAAAGAGCTAGATTGGCAGGGTATAAATTGAGAATGAGCTTAGGAGGAAGAAATTTAGAAGGAAAGGGTAATTCTTCCTTATTTGACCTTGAACAATGTAATAGGCCTTTGCATCAAGATATTTATAGTGGTTTATAAAATGACAATGAAAAAAGGCTGTTCCTAAGCTGTTCGTCTTTACTAATTCTAATAAAAGCATACCCTGCAGTTGCTTTCCCACTGCAGAACAACAAGAATTCTTCATTTCTGTGCTATTTAGATTTTATCCAATCACCTTGGATCAGAATTTCCATTTTATTGCAGTGAAAATAGTTCTGCTAAGTAAATGATGGACTTATCAGGAGCAGGAATTGTAATGATCATTCTTCATGTGCTATGACTGACTTCAAGAGGAGCATGTTTTCCCTCTGTTTAGACTGAAAACAATGCATGTAGCTACTAACATTCATGAGGGATATTTTTTAAATTAGCCAATTCAGAACATTGGTGGAAAAAAAAACCTGGTCAGGGAGGGTAAAATAACATTTGCCTCACATCACAGTGAACTTTTTTGTCCCAAGCAGCCTGCCAGCTTTTGAGCAGAACTGAAAGCAATGAACAAATGTAGCACTATTTCTGCTCGCTTGTTAGACCCTATATATAATAAGTTGCTGGAACAAACCCCGTGAGCTTTTCAGCAGTTGTATTTCTTCATGAAGCATCTTGGGAACCATGTATAAGCAACCCACTGTACTGCTAGCCTGCCAACTCATTAATTTTATTACAGGGCTCAGAGTATGGATTCTCTATGGATTTCTGGCTTTAGGCCAGTGATTCTGGTGATCAGAAATAAAACTGAAAATTAGAGAATAGATTCACACAACCTGCCAGGTTGGTTAATTTGTGGTTGTGAGTGAATGAGAATTTAGCCAGTGGTGTCATGTGCTGTTTAAATTAATCCAATTTGATTAATTCATAAATTTTCAATCATGGAATGGGAAGCAAGGTGTTTTTGTGGCGGTTCTCATCCTGTGATGACCCGTAGTCTCTCAAAATAACCCAAAACCCAAAACATACATTAAGCCTTCAACTTAACTTCACTGTTTTATTAGGCACAGTTTAAAATCACAAAAGTAAATAATGAGGCAAAAATAAAACCGCATTGACGAGAGTTCTGAAGCAAGCGAAGATAACTAATCATAAGCTCCAGGAAAATAACCGAGGAGAGTCCATGGGAAGAACGCTAGCAAAGATAGAGTCAGTCTGTGCGGACTGTCGGCTGAGGCAGGGACTAACGGAATGATGAAAAACAGGATGGATATGAATGGTCCGTGGCAGGGAGAGCTGATAAGCCACAGGATTGATCATCGCCTCGACCAGAAAAGGTTCCAAGTAACGGTGATCAAGCTTTTTCAATGATCATGTTGTTGGTAAGTATCAAATAGCCAAACCCAATTGCCTACCACTAAAGGCAGAACATTGCGACGATGGTGGTCTGCAAACCGTTTATAGTCTTCCTTGGCTCTCTCTAGTTGATTGCGGACCATGTGGTGCACGGCTTTTAACTCCTGGAAGAACGTATCCACTGCCAGAACTGGGGAATCAGACGGGGCTAAAGGAAAAAGTCATGGATGAAACCCATAGTTAGCAAAGAAAGGGGGCACACGGGTGGATGCATGTTGAGCATTGTTATAAGTGAATTCTGCCACCGGCTGCACTTCCACCCAACTGTCTTGTTGAGTATTGCTGAAACAGCAGAGGTACTGCTCCAAAATAGCATTCACTCTCTGTATCCCACTATCAGTTTCGGGGTGATGAGCAGACGACAGAAATGCCTGAACCTGCAGTTTCGCGACTAGGGTCTGCCAGAAGTGTGCCGTAAATTGTACCCCCTGATCTGATACCACGCGGTCTGGTAACCCATGCAACTGGAAAACATGGGAGATAAACAATTGAGCCGTTATATTAGCCGATGGAAGACCCGCACATGGAATAAAGTGGGCCATTTTAGTCAACATATCCACCACCACCAAAATGGTTGTGGCACCATTCGATGGTGTTAACTCAATGATGAAATCCAATGAAACTGCCTCCCATGGTCATTCTTGCATGGTTAAGGGCTGCAATAGACCAGGGTGCACACCAGAAGCATACTTGACTTGGCGACATATCCCGACACATCATGTTTAAGTCTTGGCCACCAAAATGTCCTAGAGATGAGGTGCAGTGTTTTGAACACCAAAGTGTCCTGCCGCCGTACTATCATGACATTGATGTAGGATAAGGCCACAAAGAGGAACTCCAGGCACATAAATGCAATCACAGAACTGCAACAGATCCCCAATATATACCCAAGGAGTCTCTTGTCTCCCATTCTCATCCAATTCTCAAAATCGAGCTGTCACAAATGGGTCCTGCCACTTTGTCTCCTGAATCCTCACTCAAAGGTCCACAGGTTCCTCGGTGGCCACAAACTGCTCCAATGGAATCACCATCCAGGGCAAGATTTTATCCTCCCTTTGGTTATACTCAGGCTTCTGAGATAGGGCGCTGGCATGTTGATTCCCTCCACTCAGAACATAGGTCACCCGGAAATCAAATTGAGCAAATAATAAGGACCGTCTTACCGGATGTTGGTTCAATGTCTGAGGAGTAAGTAGGTGTTCCAAATTGCGATGATCTGTCCAAACTTCAATTTGGTGACGAGCCCCCTCCAGATGGTGCCGCCATGTCTCAAAAGCGACCTTAACTGCCAATAGCTCCTTGTTCTAAATTGTATAGCTGAGCTCTGGAGCCGACAACTTCCGGGAATAATAAGTGCATGGGAACAAGGTGCTTGCAGGAGCATAGGCCTGGAGGAGCACTGCATCAACAGCCATATTGGAAGCATCTGTTTCCACCACAAATGGCTGGCCTGGATCAGGGTGTTTGAGGATAGGCTCAGAAGCAAAGGCGAC
>JANHFN010000921.1:0-11028 GCA_032468175.1 Toxicocalamus goodenoughensis | reverse complement strand
AGCAGGTTAGTGGGGTGGGGAGGGAATGGGGATTTTACAGTATCCTTCCCCTGCCACGCCCACCAAGCCACGCCCACAGAGCCAATACTAAAAGAAAATTGAATCCCACCACTGTTACAACTGTAATTTGAGCTCGGAATTACAGTCCTAAGTCATCATATAAATATAAAAAAATAAATTATAAGTATAATATGTAAAAGTACAAGAAGTAATGGATGGAAACTGATCAATGATTAGATCCAACCTAAAACTAAGGAGAACTTTCCTGACAGCGTGAATAATTAATCAGTGGAATGGCTTCCCTCCAACAGTGGCGGGTTTTTAAGAAGAGATTGGGCAGCCATTTGTCTGGAATGGTAGAGGGCAGGGGTGTCAAACTTGATTTTATTGAGGGGCCACATCAGGATTGTGTTTGACCTCCGGGGGCCAAGGTGGGCGGGGCCAGTTCAACGTCACTCATGTCAGGGGTGCCTGTGGTGGCCTAAGTGCTCTGCCGCGAAAACAGGGCCCCGAGCTCTGCTTGCGCTCCTCCCGAACTCCGTTTCACTAGCAGAGGGTTGCAGGAGGCCGTCGCAGCCTCCCGAGCTCTGTTTTTGCTGGCAGAGGCACTGCAGGCTAGTCATTTGCTGTTTCCACAGGCTGGATCTGGCCCCCAGGCCTTGAGTTTGACACCCCCGGTATATTGTCTCCTGCTTGAGCAGTGAGTTGGATTTGAAGCCCTCCATGCTCCCTTCGAACTCTTTATTGTTGTTCTCTTTATTTATTTTTTCATTGTTTTATAATTTTAGAAGTTTAAGCCACCCAGAGTCACTTGGCTGAGTTGGGTGGCTATAGAAATGGAACAAGCAAGCCAACAAATAAATAAATTCACCTCCAACCAACTTTCTACAGGTGAAGCTAGTGGCAAGTTGAAAGAAGTGCCAAGTTCCATGAATCACAAATTACAACAAGCTGTCATGAGTTTGTTTAGGTTTTGGTTTCTTGTGTACTATGAACCGACATGCTGTAGTTTGAGACAATAGCTTATAATTTATTTTGCTGAGCAAACTCAAGTCTGCTACAATTGATTTAGTAACTAATGCTAAAGGGTTTTTCTGTGGTTGCTATGGGGTTTTTTTCCCCCTTTTAATCTGGCTTTTGCAGAATGTAGAATAGAATAACAGAATAAGGGAGTTGGAATAAGAGAGTTCCTGCCCAGGCAGGAAACCCTATAACATTCCTGATAAATGGCTGTCCAATCTCTTTTTAAAAACCCACCATTGTTGGAGGGAAGCCATTCCACTGATTACTTGTTTATGCTGTCAGGAAAGTTCTCCTTAGTTCTAGGTTGGATCTAATCATTGATCAGTTTCCATCCATTACTTCTTGTACTTTTATATATTATACTTATAATTTATTTTTTATATTTATATGATTCAACGTTTGTGACTATTTCTGCCACAGTAAGACTCCGCAGGTGCTACAATTGGGGTGGCATATTAATTAATGAAATCAATAAGCTAACCATAAACAGAAACCACAGTGATCAAGGGAAAAAGTTAAATGCTTCCCTTATTTTTCTCATCCTCTCAATATTCTCAGAGTAAAAGTACACATTTGAGCTTCCATCAGGTAATTTTAGAATATATTTCAATTCCAATTTCAGGTCATTTAGTCTCAGATTATATGATAAAGTACTTTTTTCCCCAGGAAGGCAATTGTATAAAGCTTTGTATGGGTTTTTATCTGACAATGACTTATAAGTTAGACTTGGTACAGAATGCAGAGTCACAGAGCTAACAGGCCTGAGTTATTACATTAATGTGATATCCGCTCAGTTTCTCTCCAAGTGGCCAGAAGACGTTCAAATTCTAATCAATGTTCTCACTTTCACTTATTGAAGTTCTATAAGGCTTGACTCCAAGGAGCATATAATCCACACTGGGTACATGCTACCAGGAGATACAAAACTACCTGTGAAGTCAGTCTGAGCTTGCCTATTAGCTTTCTTTAAGGCAATTTCGTTTGAAAGGGCAATCATATGTTGATGCTCTAGAGTGGTTAGGCAACACTGGTCTACAAATTTTGCGAAGTTATCAACCTCTGAGATAATTTTACATATTTTAATTGGATGATCTAATCTAATTATGATCTAAGCCCCAGACCTCACTGTAAGAGCACTGCCAAAAAGGCTTTAAGAATTGTTAACCTTATTTTGCGAAGCTTCTTCTCTGGCAACTTTGAATGGCTAACTAGGGCATACGAAACCTTTGCCAGATCAATTCAGGAATACAGCTTGTCCGCCTGGAACCTGCACTGTATATCAAACATTAACACAATTGAGCGGGTTCAGAGGTATTTCTCTAGAAAAGTACTCTACTCCTCCACTCACAATAGAATTCCCTATGCCTCCAGGCTTGAATTTTTGGGCCTGGACAATTTAAAACTGTGCCACCTGCGGTGTGATCTAAGCATAGTACACAAAATTGTCTGTTACAACGTTTTATTTGTCAATGACTTCTTCAGCCTCAATCACAACAATACACAGGCAAACAACCGATTATAAACTCAAGGTAAATTGCTCCAAATTCGATTGCAGAAAATACGACTTCAGCAACAGAGTGGCCAACGCCTAGAACACCCTACCCGACTCTATTGTTACAGCCTCAAACCCTCACACTTTCAACCTCAAACTGTCTACTGTGGACCTCACCCCATTCCTAAGAGGTCCTTAAAGGCGTGTCTACCGTCCCTATCTTACTGTCCCCATTTATCTATATTTACTCCCTTTGTTCTTGTTTATGTTCACACTTATACTTGTTAACTTGTACATGTTTGATAAACAAACGAATAAATAAATAGATGAATTAGAAAACAGGCGATAAAGGTGCTCAATAGTTGGTGAGCCTGGCGGCATCATGCCACGAGCGGCAGCACCAACACGGCATTCTCACAAAGACTCCTTTCTGGCAGAGTTTGGGGGAGAGAAACAAACCAGGGTCTCTGCTGCTTCTGCTTTCCTTGCATGCAGCCAAATGTTTGCAAAAGGCAGGAAGGTAAAATGCCAAGCTCGACCTGTGCCAACACCTCCCATATTAATCCCACTTTCTCAGCCTACTACCCAAGTGACCCTCCCCTCCTACTGGGGCTTTAGAAATACCTCGCAAGCAAATTCATAAGGAAATCCAAGCATTCAGGTCCATGTCAGACAAATAACAAAAAGAGATCAGCTCCTCCAAATGCATGAACGATATTGTTCGAAGGATCTCAGAGGACTTTAATCAAGTATCAGAATAAGAGAGTTAGAAGGGACCTTGGGGGAAATAGGCAGAAAACCCCATAACCCCAAACTAATTAATCGTTCTAACTGTCAGGAAATTTCTCCTTAGTTCTAGGCTGCTTCTCTCCTTGAATAGTTTCCACCCATTGCTTCTTGTCCTGCCGTCAGGTGCTTTGGAAAATAGGTTGACTCCTCTTCTTTGGGGCAGTACCTTAGATATTGGAACACTGCTATCATGTCTCCCCTAGTCCTTCTTTTCATTAAACTAGACACACCCAATTCAGCAACCGTTCTTCGTATGTTTTCGCCTTCAGTCCCCCGAAATCATCTTTGTTGCTCCTCTCTGCACTCTTTCTAGAGCCTCAACATCTTTTTTCCTATTGTGGTGACCAAAACTAAACGCAATCTTCCAAGTGTGGTATATCATCTCCTCCCTATTCTCTTTCCCCATTTGCTTTCTTTCTTTAGATTTCTCTTTTGGCTTTCTCGCTGACCTGGGTGCACTCATCAATACCGTGACTGAATCCATCCTCTTTGCTTCTGATCATCCTTTTCTCTTTCCTTCCACCTTTTCTAGCATGACAGCCAACTTCAGATTTAAGATGTGTGATATAAGCCCTTTTACCAGAGTCGATCCTGTTACAGCTTGGAGGAAATGAGGGCCAACCTCGCTGGTGTAGGATCGTGCAGATCCTATTGTTCTTCCACGTTGGTTCATAGGAATTCCTGATTATAAGGAGAAAAGGAAGTTGTCCACCAACACTTGCTGACATTTGTACTCTTTGACATTGTAAAGCTTTCACTTTAAGCCTATGTTCTTTTCTTGTCTGGAATGTTTTGGTTTGCATGTGATGGCATATTTGTTACTCCAGAGCCTGAATTAATTTCCATTTTTCATCAGCTGAAAGTAAATGCTTGGTCACAATCGGGATCAGATCAAGACATTGTGGTATTTGCGGTAGTCAGCCAACTCTTGGGGATTCACCCAACCCCCTGCCCATCCCCAGGTCAAAGTATATAATATCCCAAGTCAACCAAGTGATATTTTGGGACATGAATGGGGGGGGAATCCCTAGTATTAAACATAAAATATTAACAGATCAACTTGCTTCCTTTCATGACATCTAAAAATTCTGTCCACTGAGGAAGCTGGTTCACTTTGACTAAAAGTATACCTCAGGGGTATCACACTTGATTTCACTGAGGGCTGCCTAAGAATTATGTTTAACCCTGGGAGGGAATGGGGTGGTGTAGCCAGGGTGGGTGGCCAACTTGACATCACTCATGTCAGAAGCTCCTGTGGGATCTCGAGTGCTCTGCCAGTGCAAACAGGCTCCCAAGCTCCATTTTCAGCTGCGACGGCCTCCTGCAACCCTCTGCCAGCGAAAACGGAGTTTGTGAGGGCCGTCCGCGGCTCTCCTGAATTCCGTTTTCACTGGCAGAGGCACTGTGGGCTGGTCCTTCGCTGTTTCCAGGGCAACCCCATGGGCCAGATCAAAGCATCGTGCAGGCCGATCCAGCCCCCAGGCCTTGAGTTTGACACCCCTGGTATAGCTGGTCCTGATCTTAGACAATTAACTAATTTAAATACATTCCAATTCTTTTATTTAACCCAAGGCGACAATCTGCAATACAACCCTTTTTAACAGATCCAAGAGTAAACTTGGTCTATATTTTTGGTTTTTTTTAAAGGGTGTGTGTAAATGAGTCTTTATGAACAAGCTTGTATTGTAAACTGGCTAAAGCAGCATTTCCCAACCTGAGCAGTTTTAAAGGTAAAGATAAAGGTGCCCCTCGCACATACGTGCTAGTAGTTTCCAGCTCTAAGGGGAGTGCTCATCTCCGTTACAAAGCCAAAGAGCCAGCGCTGTCTGAAGAAGTCTCCATGGTCATGTGGCCAGCATGACTAAACGCCAAAGACACACGGAACACTGTTACCTTTCTAACAAAGTGGTCCCTATTTTTCTACTTGCATTTTTACATGCTTTCAAACTGCTAGGTTGGCAGAAGCTGGGACAAGTAACGGGAGCTCACTCCGTTACATGACACTAGGGATTCAAACCGCCAAACTGCCAACCTTTCTGATCGATGTATGAATTTCAACTCTCATAATTCCCCAGCCAGCATGGATTTGCTGCCTTCCGGTTGTAGGTGTTAGGGAGTGAAAGAGAAGCCTTTAAAGGTAATAATCTTTTAATTTACTGGCATAATTCTAGTTTCTGTTAACACTTTTGGCTTCAACATGCCTATTACCAATGAAACAATAACTTTTGATTGACTGCCTAATATAGCTTGAGCTGCATTGAATGCTCACACACCCAGTAAATAATTTCAAGGATTAATATGATACAAATCTGATTATATAGCTGTATGTTTGCCCTATACTAGTCCAGTAACTCAATCAGTTTTTATTTAATTCCAACTCATTGCGGCATAAATATTTGTGACAACCAAAGGCCAAACAAACACATTTAGGATGCCTAATACTGTTTGCTTTATCCAGTAGATAATATCCAGTAGAAAATAAGCTTTTTCTACTGGATATTTGCCAGAGGCACTGCAGTTACAGTTCTCAAAGTTCCCAGTCACTGGCATGGCAAAAAAAAAGGAACCTGAATGAGAGTTTAATTCAGAATAACAAAATTACAGACCTTAGGTAAACAGGTACAATAACATTATTTAAGTTATTCATTAAAAGTTACTTCTTCCACAAACAATATAATAAAATAAAATATAAAGCTTGTCTGTACTTGAATAGCAGTTTCAAGCATTTTGGTATGAGAGCTACCAATTTCCAACGTCCCATTCCTGGAAACCAAAAAATGAAGAGGACTTCAGTGTCTGAGCTTGAAAAAGTTAAACAGGATCAAAGCTGGTAGCACAGATAGTCCTCAGTGTCTTACCACAATTGAGCCCAAAATGTATGTTGTTAAACTGAGAAATTTGTTAAGTGAGTTTTGTTCCATTTTACAACTTTTCTTGCCATGGTTGTTAAGTGAGTCACTGCAGTTGATAAATTTGTAACCCGGTTGTGAAATGAATCTGGCTTCCCCATTGACTTTGCTTGTCAGAAGGCTGCCGAAGGGGATCATATGACCCTTTAAAAAAAACCAGATTAACAGAGTTGGAAGGGACCTTGTAGGTCATCTAGTCCAGAGATCGCCAACCTTTTGGACCTCAGGGATCACCAAAGTCATAATTTTAAATCCCATGGACCAGAGACCCTGGGAAAATCCCAGAAAAAGTCTGCAGGAAAATTCCCCATTCCGTTTTCCTACCGATTGATCATTCTTTATTTGGGATCACAGAATACCGTCTCCAGCTCCATTCTCAGAGGAAGAGAGAGAGAGAGACTTTTGGCTTCATGCAAGGAAAGCAGCAGAAGCCACAGAAGTCTTTCTTTCTCTCCCCAAACTCCGCCAGAAATGAGTTTTTGTGAGACTTGTTATGCAGCCTGTTGGAGCAGGATGACTTGCAGGGTCCCAAAGACTCATTTCTAGTGAAGTTTGGGGGAGAGAAAGAAAGATTTTTGCTGCTTTCCTTGCATGCAGCCAAAAGCAGAAGAAGAAAGAAGTGGAAAGAAACAGCCCAGTGACCTGGCCTGGCCAGGCACATGGAGCACATGGGGCAAGTTCCCCCCGCCCTTTCCTCCCTCCTCTCACTACCTCATGTTGTTCGCAATACAAGTGACACAAGCCTTGCGTTCCTGCGGGCCATGTGGGCAGCGCAGCCTTGTGTTCCCACGCAGCCTGGATTAATTGCTTTGGGGGGTGCTTTGGGGTGACATTTTCTGCGGACCACCAAAATTTTCTCACGGAGCACCAGTGGTCCCTGGCCCACTGGTTGGCAATCACTGATCTAGTCCAACCCCCCACCCAAGCAGGAGAGCAACAGTCATAAATATGAACCAATTGCCAAGCATCTGAATTTTGATCTCGTGATCATGCTGCAAAGGTTGTAACTGTGAAAAACGGTCATAAGTAACTTTTTTCAGTGATGTTGTATCTTTGTACAGTCACTAAATGAACTGTTGTAAATTGATGACTACCTGTATTCTGTTAAGAATCTATTAATGATAAGGAAGTGTTCTACCCTAAAATGCTGCATTAATCTCCTTGGGCCTATCAATTCATTAAAAAGACAAGGTACTAGTCCAAGGAGTATCTGATTATTAAAGCAGTGAAACCAAAGTTAGATTAATGTGTGATCTACTCCACTGATGTTATTTAGCTTCACCATCCCAAAGGTGCTTCTTTCAAGAGGCAAATGGACTTTCTTGTTTTTCTTTGAAGAGTTTCGCTTATCATCCAAGAAGCTGATGAGAAGCGAAATGTCTTCAAAAAAAAAAACAAGAATGTCCAGTTGCCTCTTGAAAGAAGCACCTTTGAGGACAACCGTGATTTGGATGACTGAGAATCTCCATTTAGCTTCACCATCTTCCAATTTGAGAAGATAAATAATCTCCCTGACACCAGCCCCTCTGTAGCAATGTCTTAAATTAACTTATTTGCTCATTCATTCAGACAGCTGGCACTCTTAGCTACTTCAACCTCCTTTATAATCTTCATCTCACTCTCTTAACCCAATGATTGTGTTGTGACTCAAGAATTAACAGCAGGATCGACGCAGCCCGTTTCTTTGAGAAAGGCGCAATTTATCCATTACTGCATGACATTTATTAAAAAGAAAATACTGATGTTTAATAAATTGGACACTTGCAATTAAGGAAATCCTACCTGCCTTGTATTTATGTGGCACAAAAATGGCACTAGAGGAAAGCTGTTTAAAATAATGTACAACCTAAGGTGTACATTAATTGTGTCACAAATTGAAAGGCAGCCTTGAGAAACAAAGTCAGCAAGGATGCACCTTCACTTTCAACCGTCAAAAGATGCAAAAATAAACCCACCACAGTATGTGTATACCAGTGGTGGGATTCAATTTTTTTTACTATCAGTTCTGTGGGCGTGGCTTGATGGCCGTGGCTTGATGGGTGTGGCAGAGGAAGGATACTGTAAAATCTCAATTCCCTCTCCACTCCAGGGGGAAGGTTACTATAAAATCCCCATTCCCTCCCCACCCCACTAACCTACTTTCCAGCTCCATTCTCCTGTGCAGGACAACCAAAGAAGACCCATCCGATCAGCTGGGACTCTTGAGGCAGAGAATAGATGGGGGTGGGACCAGTCAGAGGTGGTACTTGCCAGTTCTCCGAACGACTCAAAATTTCCACTACCGGTTCTCCAGAACAGGTCAGAAACTGCTGAATACCACTCTGGTGTATACTATCAGTATCAAAATAATGGGAGTCATCACAGAGCATGCTAAAAGCAGCTTTTGCCCAACTGGTATCTTCCAGTTCTTCTACAATTCGTCTTCAAAAGTTTACACCCATCTTGACCAAGGAATCGAATTCTGGGAGTTGCTAGAGAGCCCCAGTTTAGCCAAGAGTGTGCAAAACCATGGCTTGCACAGGATATAAGTCAGAGCCACTTGAAATATGGCTGATCTCTCATTCAAATAATGAGAGAGAGAATAATGAACCAATCAGCCCTGCACTTTTAATTAATTGTACTTTAGCTTATCAATCAATGCAATCAACCGCGGTTATCTTGAAGTTTTATTGAAAACAATCAACTTTGTGGCTTTCAAAACTGATCAGCATAGTTTTTGGTTTAAAAAAAACATTTTGTAAGTTTGCAGTTCATTATAGTATTTATTTATTTATTTATTATCCCGTCTTTATTTGTCTATGGAGATTCTCAATCATCCAGGTCATGGTTAATTTTGCGAAGCTTCTTCTCCAGTAACATTGAACTGCAAATCAAGGCATACAAAACCTTCCCCAGACCAATTCTCGAATACAACTCATCTGCCTGGAATCCATACTGTATAAGTGATATACAGTCCAGAGGTACTTCACGAGAAGAGTACTTCACTCCTCAGCTTGCAATAGATTACCTTATGCCACCAGGCTTGAAATTTTGGGCCTAGACAACCTAGAACTATGCCACCTATGGTCTGACCCAAGCTTAGTACACAAAATTGTCTGTTACAATGTCCTACCTGTCAATGACTACTTCAGCTTCAATCACAATAACACACAGGCAAACAATAGATACAAAGTCAAAGTAAACCACTCCAAACTCAATTGTAGAAAATACGACTTCAGGAACAAAATGGTCAATGCTTCTTGTCAGGTAGTGACAGAATGGTCACTACCTGACTCTGTTGTTACATTCTCAAACCTCCAAAGCTTTAACCTTCAACTGTCTACAATGGGCTTCACTCCATTCCTGAGAGGTCTGTAAGGGACCCTGCATAAGCACACCAGCACGCCTACCGTCCAGTGGTGGGACAATAGAAAAATTTGGAGCATCTTAGAAAAGTGCTACAACATGTACATTTATGGGCTAAAATCTGAAAGTATTTCTGAGTCCTATATTTAAAAGCACAAAGGCGTATTTATTCAGAAAGACGCATAATATTCCACAAAGTATTTTCTCACAGAAGTAAGTCCCCAGTGTTAAAATTTCTACCTTTCATTACTATGGTTTTCCTTTGGCATCAGACAGCAACACATATATTTTTAGGAAGCTCCTGAAAACAAATGACATTTCCCTTTGCAAATCGAGTCCACCATCTTCCTCACATTCCTTCTGAAGCAAGGAAGTTTTTCACCACACTCATACAGTAAGCTGTGTTGATTCTCACCTAAATGACTGTAATGTAAAATGTAACCCTGGTTAAACAGATCTGTTTAGGTATAAATTCTAATAAACCAGAGTGAGCCATGGAGGAGGAATGCTTGCTTCTGTCCTGTGTCAAAGAAAACCAAACTTATGCAAAATAATAAATAATCCAAAATCTTAGTTTAAGGGCTACACTTCTCGTAAATGTTAAATATATAGAGCTGGGGAAGGGATAAACATTTTAAAAGGAGTTCAAATAGCCTTGAACACAACCTTCCATTATGTCTAAAACAGTTGAAACTATGCTATAGAAAATTGAAACAAATGGGATTGTTCGTTTTTTTTTCTTGTAGCGAAATCTTTCGTATCGTTTGCTGCACAGCTCTTGTCAGGGACCGAACCTTTGACCTTCTGCATGCTAAATATGTGCCATTACTGCAGTCCAGACCAATTTATTTCACAGTCATCAGTGGAAGGAAAATACCGCCAGCCAGCTACCTAATGGATATTTGTACACTTTGGAAAATTGTACTCAATTGCGTGTCAAATAAAATTTACAGCTTGGGCAAAGCCAGTGTTTCTGAAGTAAGTTTATTTTTCCTCCTACATTTTCAGACGATGTATTCATGCATTAAGGCAGACATTGTTTTAAAGAAACTTTTCTTCTGTGAAGAAAGAAAAGATAAGTCTCTCTTAAAGCAATGCTTTAAAATAATTATATCATTAAGTAAATAACTGAGCACTGCCTTTCCAATATAGCACATATTAAGTCATTCTTAAAGGTATTTTTATAATTTAAACAATACAATTGAAAGATGAACAGTGGTAGATGCAAACATTTCATATTGACTCCTCAGCAGGAGTGGGATTCAAAACCCCCAGCGACTGGTTCGCTGCCCGGTTGCTAGGTGGGCGTGGTGGGCGTGGCCTCCTGGAACTTCCAGGAGGGCCATTTTTTGCCTTACCCAGGGTCCAGAGGCTTCCCTTGTGCCTCTGGAAGGGCAACAATGGCCTCTCTGGGGGTCTGGAGGCCCTCCGGACGCCGGAAACAGGCCTGTTTCCAGACTTCTGGAACTT
>JANHFN010000917.1:193685-212419 GCA_032468175.1 Toxicocalamus goodenoughensis | reverse complement strand
GCCTTCTTCCCCAAGAGTAGTTCCCAGGTACTTGAAGGTGGAGGCGCGCGATAGCTCCTGCCCGTTCACTGCTGGGCCCAATATTTCAAATGATTCAATTTCAACACTAAATATACCCCTGGAGGGAAAAACATACTGGCAGACGCTCTGTCCAGAAAACCTCAGTTTGACAGCCACTGAGAGGAAATAATACAAGCTTTAATTTCAGAAGCTCAATCGGCAGGCCAAGTGACCACTAGATCTCAAGCCAACTACAACCCCAAATGCCTGGAAGATAAGCTGACCACAGAATTGAAAACGGCCCTATTGACTGATCCTTGGTTCCTGGACCATCAAATGGAGTTGACATTGAATGATGGACTAGCTTGGAAAGAGACTAAGCTTTATGTACCCACAACCCTAAGACTACTGGTACTAAAGCATAGGCATGACTCATAGCTAGAAGGCCACTTCAGATTCCTAAAAACCCTACATTTACTGAGAAGACAATTCTGGTGGCTAAAAATGAAACCTGATGTTGAGGACTATGTAAAAGTCACAATGAAAGCCCCCTGGTCTCCTGCAACAAGTTGCTGAGCCAACCCAACCTTGGGAAGAGATTGCAATGGATTTAATTGTTGAATTACCTAAGAGTGAAAGGAATATGATCATTTGGGCTATAATTGACTTATTCTCTAAACAGGCCCATTTTATAGCCTGCAGAGTACTTCCATCTGCGAAAAAAAACTTACAAAGCTGTTCGTGATACACATCTATAGACTACATGGATTGCCTCGTAGAATAATATCAGACAGAGGGGTACAATTTACCACAAAATTCTGGAGGGAATTTCTGAAATCCATTGGTTCCTCTGAAGGATTATCCTCAGCTTTCCATCCTTCTTGTAACAGAGCAGCAAAGAGGGCTAATGCCATGATTGAACAATACATTAGATGCTATGTAAATTATCAACAAGAAAATTGGGCTGAATTATTACCTTTTGCAGAGGTTGCTTACAATAATGCAGTACATAGCAGCACAGGATTGACTCCATTCCAAATCAACACTGGAATGGAATTTGTCCCGATTTTGTCTTGTTTACATACACTGCTGTCAAGTTACATCTCATAATATCATATCTATGTGTATGATTTTCCATGATGCTTGACTAGGCATCATGGAGCATCATAGTTGATTATGGTTTTAATATGTATACCCGTCGAGATCTTTTTGAATTGTAATTTTGTTTCCTAATCACCCTACACCTTGGTATCATCTGCAACTTCAAAAAGCCTCCATTCCATTTCCATTCTGCCCTTTAGGCAGAATATTGAATGAGGTAAAACTTTGAGGACCTAATTCTCTATATTGGTGCAGAGCCCTTTATGAAATGTTTTGAATGCATTTGTTCAGCCCATCATGAATCTGTGATTTACCCATTAGTCCATCTTGTCTACAAAGATATCACACAAGACTGTCATAATACTTTGAGATCAAGGTATGCAACATCCCTAGCATCCCTTTGGTGTTCTGTACCAAAGTAGCAATTTTGTCTAATGTTCATCCTGTTTTCAATCCTTTCTGCATGAAACAGATTATATACTCTTTTCAGTTGGATTTCAGTATAAGACAGTATTGATATTGCATCAACAGCTCTTACCAATGACTATTGATAGGAGGAGAAAGGGAATAATGCCACTATTGGAACCTCTGGATCCCTCAGCAACTTTAAAAATCAGCAATAATGCTTCCAGGCTGACCACAGGGTCAGTGGAGAAAAGGTGTCCTAGTGATTCCCTTCACTACAGCTGGTTCCATTCAATATTAATGGAGGTGAAGAGGTCAAGCCCCAAGGCTTGTAAAGGGCCTCAGGGTCTGATGCTCTCACCCCTCTTGTTTAATAACTGAGACTGTTGAGGGAGGTCAGCCATTGGTTTGTTGGGCATCAAGTTGGTTGTTTCCCCAAACCTGGGCTCGGTTGTTCAAGTTTTCCCTTCAGTTGTGGGTGAAATGGAGGCTTCTGATGATTTTTTGTAGCTTGTTATACTTTTGTATTCCTTGACATGGCAAAGCAAATGATCTGCTTTTCTTATATGATTTTTGCCAGGAATATGTTGATGGAAAGTCAATAAACTATTTCACAGAATGTCTAACTTACCTTTTGCAGAGGTTGCTTACAATAATGCAGTACATAGCAGCACAGGATTGACTCCATTCCAAATCAACACTGGAATGGAATTTGTCCCGATTTTGTCTTGTTTACATACACTGCTGTCAAGTTACATCTCATAATATCATATCTATGTGTATGATTTTCCATGATGCTTGACTAGGCATCATGGAGCATCATAGTTGATTATGGTTTTAATATGTATACCCGTCAAGATCTTTTTGAATTGTAATTTTGTTCCCTAATCACCCTACTACACCTTGGTATCATCTGCAACTTCAAAAAGCCTCCATTCCATTTATTACACTTCTCCACCTTCCATTTACAGAGGGCTACCTCAGTAGAATGCTCAATAGAATGCTTACACCTGCTGAAATAATCAGAAATACTGAGTTCAGCAAAAGGCTGCACCCCAAAATCCTTGTTTCATCTGAGGGCAATCATAAAAAACCAGAGAGGTCTGCAAGTGAGCCGTGATGAGGAAGGAAGGTCTCCACTCCTAGTTCAGTTTCCCTAGAAGTATGCTGCTCAGAATATGCTGAGGTAAGGAGAAACATGGTGATACTTAATAGCATGGAACCAAATCATACTTATTTTATTAATGATGATTTTTGTAAAACAAACCCAAACACTCCCTCCTCCCCAAAAATAAAGAATGATGGAGTATCATTGTTTAAGGGTACTTCATACAGAACTGCTTTAAACTCCCTTAAATTTATCAGTTCTCAAAAGTCTCCATCTAAACTATACCAGAAATTTAATGCTGTGAAAAATACTGTACAGAGAACAACATGCATAGAAAGAAAAGGCAAAAGTTGGGACCATTGTTTTATTTTATTTCATCAGCAGACAGGCATTCACTCTTTCACCTCTGGCTAGGGAAATAAATACTGTAGCACACAATTCTTTAAACTATGCTGGACTGCCCCTGAGGTGTTTAGACATTTCTAGCATTTTAAAAAGTTGCAAAAATGTTGGGAAAAAAAGACACAAGGTTTTAGTTTTTGCAGTTTGGTGAACAAGAATAAGCATCCTTACTAAAATTTGTAATTCATGGATTATATGAATTTAATTTCACTTTAATACATAAAATTGCCATGTATTAATAAAGCCTAATAACATAGTGCCTTGACCCCATTAAAGAGCCAAACATAGGTAGGCCAATGTACAATTGCTGTACCTCTTTTCTATCCAATTCGTATGTTCAAGAAGGATTGTAAGTAATAGCAGAATAACTGTTCTCATCTTTCTTTCAGATGCTGCATCAACACCAAATTTTAAACATGTGCTATTATTACAATTAATATTAATCATATGGCTCCATTTGAGAATTTAAAAAACTTGTTTCTGATCTGAGTTTTTGCCACCTTTACATATATGTATACTTCAATATACACTAAAAATGATGAGCTCTGTTTCTAACTCTAAAACCAATCCATCCTTGTTAATTGATTAGTACTTCAAATATAGCCTCTTATTAGGTGTATATAAAGTTATACTTAACAATTTTATTGCCTGAACTCAACAAAACTGTATTTTAAGCATTTAATGTAGGTAGGATGAGGGACTGCTGCTTTACCTAAAGCTGCTCTAAATGTATAAATACAAATAGTGCTTATGTTTTCTTCATTCATGCTTCAAAGGGGTAGAAACTGAATACAGTGATATTAAACAACCAAACAAGAGAAATAAAATATTTGTGATTATAATAATAACAATCCTCAGACATTACTTTTTCAACATTTCCTAACTGCAATAGTTTTAAGGCTCTATATACAAAACAAATGTATATCTGAAAATTAGGGAAAGAGGGATATAAACATGTGAGTTGTACATTGCTTCCTATAAAAAGGTATGTTTTACACCTTTTAAAAAACGCTAGCTACATTGTTACTATCTATTTATATATTTTGTTGATTTTCCTTTGGAGGGGCATCAGTTGGCCGAAAGTTTAAAGAAATACATAATGATCATGCAATACCCTCAACTGAAAAAAACAAAAAGAAAATACAAGGTGCTTAAAACAGTAGTTCTGCAAACACATAATCAATTTATCTTGTTTTCAGTAGAGGAAAATTCAAGTCAAATTAGCTTTATTATTTCATTTTTTTAAAGCAAATTAAACTCGATTAAATATTCTGAATCTATGCACTTCAAATCACACCTACTGTTCAGTCAAAGTAAGATTGTCAGGCTCTCTGACAAATTAATTTTCGTTAAGAAGCAAGTGTACACTATGCTCATAGAATGCTATCAAACTAAAATCTTGAAATAAAACTCATGTAACAAGATCATTCTGTTTCTCAAAGCATATTATGCCCACTAATTAGAAAATAAACTCCATTTGTGCCTCGGGCACAATCAAGAGTTCTTCCCATTTCATAAATGGGCAATTATTTAATAAAAATATTTATCAACATGACACTTTATTTATGAACATTTTAGAAGAGAAAAGAAAAGAGAAAGAGTTACACATTTATTGTTAAATTTCTTGTTAAATCAAGCTTTATTGATAAAATGGAATTAAAAGAATTTTTACTTGGAACAGCAGCCAATCCAGCCAGTCAGGCTAATAAAATGGTGCATGCTCCTACTAAATATAGAAAGATACCATCTCTTAACATAACTGATACTTAATCGAAGGTAAAGTTTTTCTCTTAAAAAAGGTGCAATTCATCAAAGTTTTTAGCTCCCATGTTTCTATTTAATAGCCATCTTGTAAAGTTGGTGAACTTTTCTTCTTTTGCTGAAATCTTTCACATATTTCAGTGGGACTTTTAGATTTGCCATAATTTTAAGATAAAAAACAATTAAAGTCTGAAGGAAAATTAACTGTGTTCCAGTTATTTTCCATACTACAGTTACAATAATCTGCTTTTATATCAAATTTCCTTTACAAAATTTTCATGCACCTCCTGAGTATTTTGCTGGCTAGGTTGCTACTTCCAGCAATCCAGAACCACAAAAACAAATAGAAAGAGCTAGAGTACTGTTGCATTAAACAACAAACCAAGCCTTTCATTTATGATGTAAAACAGCTCATTATGAAATAAGCATCCTGAACAACCACAACTGCACTTTACAAAACAAAATCATACAACATAAAATTGCTTGGAGTCCAATTTACAGCATCATAGTTTCAGTATTACTTTTACAGAAGTTTGTTTCACACACAAAAACAAGATTATTCCTGGGATAAGTGTTGAACTGCTGTTTTCTGATGTATTCACTAATACCAACATCACTTCCCTTCAAGCATGTATGAAACGGATGCTAAGAAGGATCATTGTTGGTTGGGTGAGTTTTCCATTAGAAGAATCGGTGCTAATTCCACAGCTTAGATGGCATTTTACCACATATCATCGGTTGTTGCAGAGTCCTTTAAGAAAAGAGAACAAACCCTTTAAAGTCTGGAGCGCCCAAAATTACAGCAATTTCTGGATAATCCAGACTGAAAAGGGTAATAGATATGTCCATAATTTTTAGAATTTTTCTTTTCTGTACTCTGGGACAAATTATAAATTTAACAAAGCATGAGAGAAAGTTGTTGAGAGCAAACATCACCCTTAAATAACTAACTTCAATGCACAGTATGTTTTCTGTCAGTGAACTACAGCTGATCATTTAATTTAAAAGCAACAGAATCTTCCAAAATATTTCAGTTTAATAGTTTATTAAGCTTAAGCATAGTGAAAATAATATTTTACTGAATACAATTTATATTAACAAAGTAAAGTTAAAGACTGACAAGTAATTTTTCAGTCAGAATTAATAAGGAAAACTAGGTGTGCCAATACTCACAGCTTCATCATTCCGATAAGGATTCAGTCTGTTATAAATGGCTTCAATCACACTCCGTCTAAATCAGATAAAGAAAAAAACAAAACAAAATTTAAAGGACAGCAATTCCTAGTAGTCAAGCATAATTTTTAAAAGTTTTTAAATAGAAATATTGTAAAGGATGCCTTTGATCATTATCATTACCAGTATGTCTAGTTTTATTAACAAATTACACATAATATCTGAGCCAAATGGAATTAAAGATGGAGTCAAAAATTCCAGAGTACTAATATAAAATAAGAACCTGACCTTAAAAAAAACAGACGACAAAAGAAACTGTTGAGCTATTTGGTAGCCTAAAATAATGGGAGGACCAAACAAACTAGCTTAATTAAGCAGGACATTAAATTAGCTTCATGCAACACATTAACTGAACTCAGAAATGACCATATAACCAAGTTAGGTCATATAATGCCAAAGGTTTTACTAATTGTCTGGTTGGCAATATTTTAACTTCATACCACATTTTGATGTAAACTTCACATGCAGCAGAATGTATTTTATTTTTTAAAGTTATATTCCCTAGACAATAAAATCTTTGAAGCCATTAATCCATTTTATTTGGAATAAGACCATTTATAAATTAAATTTTAACATTATTAAATCATTAAATAACAAACATATTTAAATGTTACAATGCTCCTCTAAAAATCAGTTAATCAGCTGGTACTGATGCCTTTTATTTTTAGCATTTAGTATGCAACGGAGCAGGGAAGCATATAATGATCTGAATTCAATCCATTTTAAAACAACACAATCTATTTCAGTTTCAAAACCCATTTCAAGAAAAAAAAGAGAGGTCATTTTGAGTGTTGGGAAGATGCTTTAACCTTGAAAGAATTCTGCCTCAAATTAAAAATATATTGCTTCAAGTTTAAAACACATGCAAAATACTTGGAAGCGCTCTGGCTTTACACTCAAAACAATAATTTCATGCTAATTTCAAACTCAAAAGGATGCATTTTGAAAAGGAAACTTTTGCAATTTATATTTGTTTCGCCTCTGTTTCATCATTTGTAATAACATTTAAAAGAGACTTCGATTATTGATGAATGTTACTGAAAATACTTTATCACCCTTAAGACAGGTTGTATGAAAGATATACCTTATTTAAAATCAGAATCATATTTACACTGGTGCAAACTTACTTGCTCGCCAATTCACCCCCGGGTGGAAGATTTGGGATGCTCTCTGTTTGCAATGTACGCATGACGTGGACTAAGTCTGGTATTCCTTCACCCTGCTTCTTTATGATCTCTGGGAATCAGAAGTTATCTTCTTGTAAATTCAGTTCAAATCACAATTAGAACAACATTGCAACATTTAGTTTAATCAAATAAAGCTCCAGGTTTCAAAAGTTTTGCCTTTTTCACGACTTTTTCATGTTTTTACCAAAGCAAATTTGAGCAGAAACGCAACTCACAGATGCTCTACCTTTTCAGAATATCCCTGAGTCTGTTTATCTTTTATTCGGAAATAGATATGTTTGTAATATATTAATTAAATCATTATATAAAAATAACAGTATTCTAGCACCCTTGAATACTGTGATATGTTGTTTGGAATTACCAAAAGAGAACTTCAATTAGCACTCAATTAGCATTTTTAATAAATAGAATTCAAATTCCACCATGATTGGAGATTGTTTTATAAATTATAGCCTTTGTTTTAATAAACTAAAATACCAAAAAAAATCATATAGTTCAATGCATACTAACTTGGAAAAAAAGAATTATAACGAAAGTTATACCAAACTCAAATTCCTAAAAATGCTCATTATATAAAATGTACGAACCATCAAGAAACTGTTCAATTAAAACACCCTCAATACAGTTTAAACAATATTTGAACTCTATAACACTTTCAATCTTTCTGTGAATAACCAAAGCTGCACATTTCATAGACATCTAGTTTTTGGAATATTAATAACTAATCTAAAATAATTTCTGCTCTTCTGCTTTAATATTCAGAAAATCAAGAAAAATTATAAAAAATAATTTTAAAAATAATCTTTCCCAGTAATGTTTCTTTTACATGGTGGCTAGGCCTCTAATATGTCAGTTCAAGGTATTTCTGAAATTATCTATTAGAGATTCGTTAACTGGATACACACACACGTTCTCTTATGATGCACCACCCCAGAGCTACTTATGATACATTTTCAAAATTTACAACAGCCTCACACACTCCTATGGTCACATGAACACATTTTGGGTGCTTGGCAATCAGGTATTGTTTATAATCAATTTGCATTGTCTCTTGAGCACATGACTGCAATTGCTACATCTTTTGCTGGTTTTTGGCATTTACTTCTGGTTTCTGATAAAAAAAATGCTCATTGGGGAAAATGGATGCATTTAATAACTGTTGCAAAGAATGTTTAAAAAATATTGGGTCACATGATGCTTCAACTTACAACTGTAGTTTCAGGCTCTATTATAATTGTAAGTTGAGGACTACCTATACAAATCATTAAAAAGATTATAATTTTTATTTGTGAATATTTACTTTAATTTGTGATATAATTGCATGAAATGTTTCTGCAAATATGAATGTGTATGCAATATTCATGATCAATTGTTTATAAAATAAGAAAAAAGTTAAGTAGTAAGAGAAGTTTGGACACAATTTCCATCAGTGCTTCGTTACATCCCCTTTGGCAAAAATAACTGCTTCAAAAACTTTTTTGTAATTAGCTTATTTTTGTTTCTGCAATTTCTTTCCACTGTTCCTTGCAAAATTTTAATAAAGTCCTCAGATCTCTTAGTGCACATTGCATCTTTGAAATCTCCCTCAAAAATTTCAATAATATTAAAGTCTGGGGACCGTGAAGTCCATACCAAAATCTTTAGCATTCTTTCCTATAAGTATTTTCATGGTTGATTTGGAGGTATATTTTGGATCACTGATGTTGACATATCCAATCTCTTTTCAGGTTCAATTTACTCTCTAATTGGGACATTTTCTTCTACAATATTTTGCTTTTTACTTGCTTTCATTTGCATAGTATTTCCTGTATTACTTATATCCATTCAACTTAAAAACATAACAAAGCACTGCTGTGCTTAATGAATGGCAAGATGTTTCCCCCCCCAAACAAATACTTTTTTCTCCAAAACTGTTACTGTGGCAGAACAGTTGTGGTTTTGTTTTATCAATCCAGAGCACTTTGCTCAAAAACATTTCATACTGATCCTTTGCATACTTTGAACTGCAACTTATGTAATGCATGCAAAGATAATGTTTTCACCTGACACTCTCCCAAGCAGATCACAATTGTATTAGCAACACTGTTCAGTGGACCTGTGGAAAACTATTCAAATGACAGCTTCACTTTTCAGCAATTGTTTGCAAGGTCTATTGATTCAGTTGTATTAGATCTTAACTAGTTTTGAAGCCATTCTAAGAAAGATTGTTTTGGTTTTTCAGATATTGCTTTCACTTCAAATGTTTCACGTAACTTCTATTCATTAACCATTGTTTCTGACAGTTGAAATTTCTAGCTAGAAATATTTAGAATAATTTTTTTTTAAACTCGACTTTAAGATAGACTTCAACTCCCAGTATTCCCTAGGCAGCCATTTTAACACCTTAAAATTTGCCAAGTATGAGAAACACTGATTTAGAGACTTTTCTTTTACACAGTAACCTTCTTCTATTTTATAAGAGTAAACTCTTTATTTTCAAATGCTCAGATATTAAAAGTAGAGAGAAAAGTATTTATACCTTTTTAAAGGTTATAATGTCCAATAGAATTATCTTTGCCTGGCTCTCTGCAGCCCAAATGAGTCAATCACCTTTACGGGCCTTACTAACAATTTTATAATAAAGAAACCTAGAAGTGAATCAACTGGGTGTCCAAATCTCTGTATCTGCCATAATAATTGTTTTTTTATTTTGAATCTGTAAGCAATTGTACATAAATAGTACATATACATTCAAATTTCTTAAAAGAAATTATTTTTAATATAGAGAGTCACAGAGACATGTAATCACTCCAGGGGTACATATTCTTTTGCGTGTAACTATGGCTAATCAAGAACACCAAATGGGTTTCATTTAGTAATTGTGGCAAAACTTTAAATCAACATATTTAACCAAGTAATAATATATTACGTTCTTATGGTCCATGTTTTCCCAAACAGATATATGTCAACATTCCACTCAAAATAAAATAAGAAATAATTTTATAATTTTGATCTATAAAAAATGTGAAATTTGAAAAGAACAAAATCGTTGAAATAATTCTGAAGTATATGACAGTAACTTTTAAAAAATATTCTAGCCCCATCTGTAGGCTAATACATAGCAACAGGAAGCATACTAGAAAATTTAAATAGTTATATAACTTTACAATAATCCTCTACTATCCAAAAATAGCAATATTTCTCAATGGCCAGGAGTTGAAGAGCTGATTATAAGGCTACATTCAAGGGATTTATGCTAATGCAATAAAATCACTGGACTTCCTCTCCCAAAGAACAACTGCACCTCAACATTAAATTTTAAAAGTCAATTGTTCTGGCATAGGAAACTACTTTTTGGGAGGTGGGGTGAGGGTAACTAATTAGTTTCTTGGATCCTGGATGTATTGTGAGACAAATGAGAGTACAAGTAGTCCTCAACTTACAACCATTCATTTAGTGACTTTATAAAGTTATAACAGCACTGAAAATTGACTTATGAGCATCTTCCATACTTATGGTCATTGCAGAACCCCCATGGTCACGTGATCAAAATTCTGATGCTTGGCAACTGACTCATATTTATGACAGTTGCAGTGTCCCAGGGGCCATGTGATCACCTTTTGTGACCTTCTGGCAAGCAAAGTCAATAGGGAAGCCATATTCAATTTATAACTGTGTTACTAACTTACACAACTGCAGTGATTAACTGAATAACTGTAGCAAGAAAGATCATCAAATGAGGCAAAATTCGCTTAACAACTGTCCTGTTCTGCAACAGAAATTTGGGGCTCAGTTTCAAGTTGTAAGTCAAGGACTATCTGTATATTTTATAGGTGAAACTATAGGGCCAGAATTTTAATTTCACCAACTTTTTAAAGCATAAATTTCTACTACTGAACACAAAATAAAGAACAAAGATCTCAAAATTGTTTTATAAAGTATTTTATTGTGAATTGTGAACATCTGGTATTGGCTACACCATTCTAACGCTATGTTATCTTTTGTACAAAAATAAAGGGATTTCAATTTACCTAAACTACACAGTTCCAGAACCTAAAGCTGTAGTACATTTGAAATACATTCTCCAATAAAATACATTTGAACTAAATAGAAATATGAACAATCACAAATAATTTATGGTATAAATGTAACCAATTTATTGGCCTTGGTTTTTATAGTAACTCGCAGCTGCTTTTTGTTAATTTAAAATACTTTCCCAAATGTGGCACAAAAAGATCACTGAAGGACAGATGGAGTTTGGAAGTGCAGTTCACACTATCGTAAGTAAATGGGCACTGTACTTTTTTAAAGGGCTTGGGAAATGCTTTATTTTTACAAATGTGAGAAAACATGAACTTTCTGGTATCCAGAAATCTTATATCTTTTTCTCAGGGGAAATCTCTCTATATAAATATACATGTTTTATTGAAGATGGATATTACAGCACACTTAAGCCAATAATCATCTTATGAAACAAACACATGTTTAAATAGTGAAATTTTCCAGTGTAACTCCAGAAAAATTACACCTGAGAATCCCACTAAACTGAAAATGTGCACCAAGAAAAGCTCCTTGAGGCCTGCAATCTTAGCTGTATTTGAGGGATTTAATTTTGTTAGGCTAGTCCTAGTATCTATCATATCAGAAGAACATTTTGAAATACAATTTTAAGGAACTGCACTTAATATTAAAGTTTGTGTGTCATAAATACTCTTTGTTACATAACTATAATTAAATGTATTCAAAATGAATATAAAATGGATCAGAACACAGATAAAGGCATAATTTATAATATATATTATAGTAGTGCAACTCAGTTAACAAAGCAGACTTTTAAAATAAATAAATAAAAATCCTAAATTTAACTTTTTTTAAAAAAATTGGTTATCCTCAAAAAAAGACTACATCTAATTTTATTGCTCATTTTCCTCTTATTAAATGTTAAAAGCTTCAATTTTACTTCAATCAGAACACACACATATACACACACGTGTGTGTGCATGTTAAATATGATTTTAAATTTTAATGGTCTCCTTTTCTGGAATATTAATAGAAATAGTATATTAACTATATAACTGGATGACTCAGCAGCTATAACATTTCTTGTACCAAACAGTTCTATATTTCCAAAAATTGTGCAAAAGAGAACATAGCTATTAACCAGAATAATTATTTTTAATAGACCAAGAGGGGCCAATACCCCCAGTTTAGTACATATTTAAAAATTTAACTGTTCCCAGTTCAAAAAACAAGTATAGTTTAATCTAAATTGCTCTTCAAGACTCCTGAAGTTATAAACCAATTTACAAACAGTTTTCTTTGGCATAGTTAACCTTTTGAAATCTATCAAACTACTTTAGAATTCAGAACAAGTTCAAGGAATAATTGGATGCTTTGTGGAAGACTTTGTGGAAACTTCAAAACACTGCAAAATGTTTGTCTTTTGTGTGTGTGAGAGAGAGGGGGGGAGAGAAAGAAAGAAAAAAGGAAGGAAGGAAGGAAGGAAGGAAGGAAGGAAGGAAGGAAGGAAGGAAGGAATAAAGCAAAAAAGAAAGAAAATATGATATAAGTCAGGGTTTGTCCAAATGTGTTCCATGGAAATCAAGGGTTCCATAAGAACTTGATAGGGTCTTGTGGCAGATGAAGGGGCAAAGTGAACTGAGGTCACCCAAACATATACCAAAGCAGTTTACCATCTGAGTCATAACTAAATCCTATTGTTTGAAGCATTTGCATGTCAAAATCAACACTCTAAACTTAACAAGTAATTTTATTTTAGGAAGAATAAAGTATTCACTTGGAGGAGGTTTAAATGATGGGGAACTCTTGGATTGCAGACATTGAACATAATTTTATCTCAAGGTAAAGAAAACTGCCCAATGTCTGCTTGTTTTGGCACAGTGGTCAGAATGCAGTACTGTAGGCTACTAGTGCTGGCTGCCAGCAGTTCAGCAGTTCAAGTCTCACCGGCTCAAGGTTGACTTAGCTTTCCATCCTTCCGAGGTTGGTAAAACGAGGACACAGTCAGTTGGGGGCAATACGCTGACACTGTCAACTGCTTAGAGAAGGCTGTAAAGCACTGTGAAGCAGTATATAAATCTAAGTGCTATTGCCATTATCCATATAATATATAGACTTTATCATAAGACACAGCTTCACTAGGTTGTCACTACATAATGCTTCTTTCCACTCTTATTAATTACATTCACTTACTATGCTTGCAATATATCGTATAAGTAAAGACTGTGATTCTGTAGAAAAAAATGCAGTATTAGCAATCACTATCTGAATTTGTAACGTTCATGTGCTTTGAATATTACATCTAATACTATTACATAGTGCTTTCAGGGGTTTAAAACACTTCATAAATATTATCTTAATGCAATTTTTATGTCAGTATTATCTTCCCATCTTGAAAATGGAAGGGAGAGATTCAAGAAAGTATATTTTGCCTGAGCCATCTAATGAGGTAATTATAAAGATGAGATAGGAACCTTAATCTCCTAGCCGCTGGAGCACACTGACTCCTTGGTATTTCACAGAGAATTTTAACATCTCAAACATTGATAGGCTTATAACTGACACAGTTAGCTTTTATAACATAAAAAATGCATGAAATGTTTAACTCAAAGGTCAATAAAGCAGACCAAATTTCCTACTAGTCATACTCATAATTCCATGGATTTACAGCAAAATTAAATTACCTTCAATTTACATTCATATAAATTGAATGTAATATAATTTGGTCATTATATCTATTTTAAAGGTCTGGTGAATTCTGACAAAATCTAATTCCACATTATCTTCATTTTTTTTTGAAAAATGCACATTTGTCCATATTAGTATTGTTTACTAGTGAAATGAATGAAAGCTGACTTGTGAACATGCTTGACATCCATGTATATGAGCAAAGAATTGCACTGTACATATTCAAAGGTGCTATATAAGAGATTGGCATGCATCTTTTAATGCATGATTTAAACCAAAATAAGATTTAAATTTAAATAGTTGTACAAAATTGTATTAATATCAAGTTACAAGACTATAACTATGCTATCTTGAAATTATTACACATCTGTAATAATACTGATACACATATTTAATGAGTATTCTGTTAAATGTAATTCTATTAAGATAGATAAATGCTCTTTCAATATAAATTAGAAATTGTTTGGAACATACATTTATTGCTGATAATGGTTCTGACTTAAATGTTTTTCTCTATTGTAAACAGAACAGTCAAGGACACATATTTTAATAGGATAGACCTACACGTGTATCAAAAGGCAACAAAAGTACCTTTA
Source organism: Toxicocalamus goodenoughensis (assembly GCA_032468175.1). NCBI lineage: Eukaryota > Metazoa > Chordata > Lepidosauria > Squamata > Elapidae > Toxicocalamus > Toxicocalamus goodenoughensis. The sequence continues at coordinate 197,939 of JANHFN010000917.1, read as the reverse complement.
AGTGATATGTGTCATAAATATCTCATGGCACTTAAGGATTTACTTGAAAAAACAAACAAGTATTCACAACTTGGCTGTTCAGGTTTTGTTTAAAATTAAATTACTTATTTTTTTCTTAAAGAGCCACCTTCTACTCTGCTTTCCAGGAACTTGTCCAGCTCTGTCTCTCTCTTCACTGCATCTGGTAATACCTTTGGTGCATTTGGAAAACAGATCAGTATCACACTCATGTTGTCTCGGCTACCCTGAAAAGGGAAGGAAAAAGACATTTCAGATATTTTTAAACATTTCTAAGCACACTATTTGTAAGTCTATCAATTGTATATTCATATTTATAGCATGGAAGTACAGGGTAGTTTTATTACAATATGAAAGAGAACACTGTTCTATGATGTTGGATTTCACATAAAAATTCAACCTAATTTATAGTTAGGGGAATATAGAACCTATCTGATTTTTAAACTTAAGACATAAATTGTCACTGATGATTATTAAGGTAATTTATTCACTTGTTTCTAGCTGGCTTAATAATTAGAAGCCTGAGTTAAGATCAATTCTTTTCCCTGGATGAAATTTAAACCAGGATTCTTCTAATTATTAAGTTAATATTTCAACTCAAACTCTCCATCATATATCTCATAGATGATTTTTTTTAAATTAGAAAAACAAAGCAAATAGTGAAATTTAGCTCAACACAGAAATTAAATATCCTGCACACACCAGCAATCTTCAGCCTAAAGTTGTAGGTTCCTAAGGCTGTTAGATTAAAAAAAACAGTAAATGAACTGAACTAATTCAGAATCCTGATGATCTGTCATAGAAATAAGACCTTTGCACCATTTAAAAAAAAGGTGCTGTGAAATGTTACAAAATAAACTAAAAAGTAATGTTCAAATTGACTCTATAAATTAAGTACTGATTTTTTCTACATTGTAAAGTTACACAAAATACAATGCAAATTCAGCAATATTTTAGCAAAGTAAGTATGCACAGTATTGGCATTGTATAGTCTTAATCAATAACATAGAATAAAAATAATCAGACCAAGTTGGCATAGTATCCTTTTTAAAATTCCACATGTGCCACAAAAGAACTCTTTCCAAGATTATATAAAGCATATATAGATTTTTACTCCACACCCCATGTAAAACTTCTAATATAGTAAAAGTGCATTTCCTTCAGAATTTCTGGCTACCTTGTACAAGCAGGTGTCAACTATCTCATTACAAACTCTTTCAAGATCATCAGTGACTTCAAGCCTTGATCTGACAAATTCACACAGCTCTTCATTTCCCATAACATCCCAGATACCATCACAAGCCAATATGATGAACTGATCCTCTTCTTCTGATCTCTCAATTTCATATACTTCAGGTTCTGGAGAGACAAGCTGCTCTGTGGGGCCTTTCCCATGAACACATTTGTAATCAAAGTCCCCAAGTGCTCTAGATACAGCCAGAGATCCATTCACACGCTGAATCATTACTGAACCACCTGCATTTTGTATACGTTCCTTCTCCAGTGGGTTATTTGGTTTATGATCCTGTGTAAAGAAATAAACCTTTGTGTTTCTACAAAGTAAACCTCTAGAATCTCCACAGTTGATAAAATAAGTGTGTTGGGGAGAAATCAAGACTCCCACGGCTGTTGACCCGCTTCTGTCTGCACCATGTTTTTTTTCTGAGAGTAGCCTCATTTGTTCATCAATTTGCAGAAAACCTGTTCTGATTCCAGTCTTTACATTTTCCACAGATGGTGAATCACCACATCCTTTAAAATCATGATTGCTTGTGATGTGATCTAATAAATGCTCGCAGCAGTATTTGGCAACTTGGGATCCAGCATGTCCATCATACACAGCAAAAAAAGACCATCCATCAAGTCCATTTGGCAGGCCGATCACTGCTGTATGTGCATCTTCCATCTCAACTCGCCAACCTTGCATGCTACTTAACCCATAGCGTAGTCCATTGCCCTGCCCTTGGGCATTGTGCTTCTCCATCTTTGGCTTGTCTAGAAAAGCTCCCATGATGTATTCTTTCAAATCTGTGGAGATAAAAGTATCTGCTTTTAAACTGTCATTAGAGAAAGAGTTAATAATTTAGCCATAGGTTCATTTATCAAAGAAAAACATTTCTCAAAATGGAACTATAATCCTACAGTCCTAGTCCATTGTGTTGAACCACATAATGTCAGCTGAAGCTCAACTATTTTGCTTTTGCGGATTTATAGACTTCTGTCTTAGGCATGCTTTGTATATTTATACAAATATTCAAACTGTTACTATGCAAGAGAAGGATTTGTATTTTATTTATATGTCTTTTAACAAAATATTTGCAGTTAATATAAACAAAGCAAACCAAAGCTCCAACTATTCAGAAATAAACAATGGTCCCTGAATCCGTTGTTGCACTGAACAATAATATTTTCAGATATTTGTGTAATAAAACACAAATCCAGATTCAATTAGATCAAACATGGTATCCGCATAGTAAGACCTTATGGATCATTAATATGCCTGAATATTCGCAGCTGGAAAGGAAAGTCAATTTAACTGACTAATGTTAAGATTACCACAGGCTTTACAAGGCCTCAGTGATTTAATTCAGCCTTCTTTGGTATTCTGGCCTGAATTCCCAGCAGCCATTATCAAACAGACAATAATGATGAGAGATGGGAAAATGGTAGACTTGGGAAGACAATCTATTCTAATGTTATGCCAATACTGTAATAATAAACTCTGATTTTATAGCCCCTCTCTGTGACTTTCATCTGTTCCTATAGAATTTCAGAGAGAAAAACCTTCTGTAAGAAATGCAAATGTGATTTTCTACAGAAAAGGGTTTTCAACCAGAAATTCATACTAATGTCACAGAAACAGATTAAAGCAAAGCATGTCCCTTTTCAGAGGCTAGCAATTGGCATTATCCAGCCTAGCAGGTTATGTCGGGGACTTAAGCTGATCCACAAAACCTCTACACTTGTAGTGTAGATATTCTAGTAGATGATACTGAAGATTGGGAGCCAATGCGTCACAGGAATGATGCTTTAGCAGTTAAGATGCTGGATCAATGATCTGAGAAGTTCCCTCAGTGACATAACTTACTGATAGCTTATGCTACCTCATAAGCAGTCATTCTAGAGAAAAACTTGGATATGTAACATTGACCATTTTTCTACAGTGACACTAGATGGCTAACATCACATAAAAACACAATGTAGAATAATATCAAAAAGCATTAAAAAGCTGTAAGTAAAAAAAATCGAAGTAAAAAGCTAATTTACAGTCATACGTGCTCCATCTATAAGGAGCCCCATATGGGGTTATGAGAAATTATTAGTTAACCCTAGAAACCTTAAATACATTCATAAAAAGTGCTGTAATACTTAATATACAGTATACCACATGTTATGATTTACTTATCAATTAAAAACTTTCGATGCACAATGACTTGTAGCCTAATGAACATTTTTCATTATCACTAGTGTCAAAGGCTATTATTCATTTTCATCCCTGCTATATCATGGGTAAAACACATTTAAAAAAGAAGCCCTAGTTGCACATTTGGTAAGGCACATCTCCTTAACCACAATCTCATAGACAGTTTGACTACAGAAAACACTGTAACCAAAATGAAAATATGATTTAGTCTGTTGTAAAAACACAGTCACTGTTTACCTTCAAAAGTTTCGTAACAACTTTACCATCAGAGCCACCTTAGAGGCCAGGTTTAAGAGGAGAGGGTTCTTTCGTGAAAGCATCCAGTTAAACAAAAAGAAATATAAATAAATGACAGTCCTTGTAATGATAGAATATAAACAGTGAGATTTTTGGGAAAAAACATGCACTTTTTAAACTATGTAAATCATCTTAATTTAGGTCTGACCAAGTCTAATTAAAAGGTGTAGTAACAAAAAGGGACAGTGAAGAGTTATTGCAATCTCTCTTCAACTGGGATAGATGAATGAAAACAAGTGAAAAGTCATGTATGGTAGCTAAAAAACAATCAAAAACTTCATATAAGTCTAATGAGGCCTGATGTGACAGTAGCTTTGCAACAAACGTTTGTAGGGAAGAAAATTGTGGAAAATGAGAGAAATGTTGGGACAAAAATGTAACTATAATGTATGTATAATGTATAATGAAGACATCGGCCGCGGCATCGGGCCTGGATCCGGCCGCGACAACGACATCGGTCGCGGCGCCGTCTCCGGCTGTGGCATCGGACTTGGAGCTGGCCGCGGAGAGATCAT
>JANHFN010000917.1:180197-193585 GCA_032468175.1 Toxicocalamus goodenoughensis | reverse complement strand
AATAAATGAATAAATAAAATGACATGAAGGCAAGTAAGGAAAAATAAATAAAGGTGGAAAGGTAGTATTTGTTCATAGCCTGCCTATGAATCATTATTCTTTTAAAAGAAAAATATAACCGTGGCCATTGATTTTACTAAACGTTTTGGAAAGAGGCTGAGACATTTGAAATCTTTTCAAATCATGCCTTCTGTTGAAGAATATTTTGATACAGTTCAAGGTATGCTTTAGAGTTTTCATCTATTTTTCTATCTCTCTTTGCTCTCTTTTTTCTAAATTTGGTGGCATGAATTTGAGATTTAAATGTAGTTCATCCATTTCTTACAGAAAATTTTGAAAGATTTCCCTGTCCCAGGTTTCATATTCATAATATAAGTTGTGTATAGATAGATAGATGGAAATAGATATATAAATACACACACACACATACACACAGTAGTATATGAATCATTTTCATGATGTATTTGCATGTATAAAATTAAGGTCAAGGAACAACGCAGAAAGCAGTGAATTGCAACCAATTAACCTCAATGGGCACCACTAACATGTTTAAATATTGATTCCCTAGATATTTATGACCCAAATACTTAAAATGCCTTGAATTAAATAGATACTTTACTAAACTTAATTATTTACTTACTCCTTCCTTCCTTCTTTCCTTCTTTCCTCCCTCCCTCCCTCCTCATTTTTTCCCCATCCAATTGAGGAAGAAATTGGAGAAAATTATATTTTCTTCTGAAAAAAGCTTTGCAAAGAAGGCAAGGAATATTACTTTGATTCAGGATAGAAGGTATAGGTTATATGGGACAGAATAGGCTGCACATTCTGTTTCTAATTCTGAGCAGAGAAACAAATTGTACCAAATGTATATTCCAAGTGACCCTTCCCTTTGTTTCCAAAACCTCCGTTCTCCTCTTCCCAAATTCATGATCAAGTGTCTTCTCTTTTCTCTTGGGAATTTCTCCCTCCCCCTCTATCCCTAATCTCTTCATGAGTTATCTAAAGGTCTTGCTGGGGTATGTCTAGTTTAAGGAAGACAAGGACTAGGGGTGACGTGATAACAGTCTTCCAACATATGAGTGGCTGCCATCAAGAAGCGGGGGGGGGGGTAAATCTATTCTCCAAAGCACCTGAAGGCGAGAAACAATGGATGGAAACTAATCAAGGAGAGAATCAACCTAGAACTAAGGAGAAACTTCCTGACAGTTAAAACAATTAATCAGTGGAACAACTTGCCTCCAGAAGTTGTGAATGCTCCAACACTGGAGGTTTTTAAGAAGAGATTGGACAACCATTTGTCTGAAATGCTGTAGGGTTTCCTGCCTGAGCAGAGGGTTGGACTAGAAGACCTCCAAGGTCCCTTCCAACTCATAACATTCTCTTCTGTTATTCATCCTCTTATGAGCCAATTTTAAACAAATCAATTTAATTATTTTCTCCTCTCATCTGAACTGGGTGGGTGGTAAATATCCTTTTTTCCTTCTCTCCTACTTTTTCCATTACCTCGTTACCACAGTTTCTCAATCCGCTGTTGTCCTGTTCTGTGTGTTCTACTTATTTTTCATAGATAATTCTGATTTTGCTATAGTTCAGTTAACTACAGTATAGAACTGGAAGGTATCTGAGAAATACTTTTTTTTCTGCATGGAACTAGAAAGCTGCATAGATTGTGACTTGTAGATGTGAAAACTAGATATATTTCTAATGGGACTGCTCTTCTCCCAAAGGAGCTACTTTAGAGCCTTGGATTACCTGTATGGAGAGGTAACTATACCTAATCCAACAGCTTCTTGATCAAATCTGTCTTATTCCCAAGAGCCTGTTGTCTACCCTAACTCAACATCACAGGAATGACAACGATCCATTCTGTGTGGGTCTGCTCTTGAAGATGATTTAGAAGTTGCAGCTATTACAGAATGTGGCAGAAGGGATGTTGTCCACTGCACCTTCAGTGATCTAATAACTGGTTATAAAAATAGTAGTTTAATAGTAGTTTAATAATAATACTATTCAAACTACTGAAACACATACAGGCAGTCCTTGACTTATTACCACAATTGAGCCCAACATTTCCATTGTTTTGCAAGGCAGTTTCTAAGTAAGTCGCATCCCATTTTACAACTTTTTTTTTGCCATGGTTAAGTGAATCATTTGGTTACAAATTTGGCTTCCCCATTGACAGAAGCCAGCTGGTAAGGTAGCAAATGGCTATCACATTGTCCCAGAGCAGTGCAACCCTCATAATTTCATGCCAATTGCCAAGTGCCTGAATTTTGATTATAAGACCTTGGAGATGCTGCCATGGTTTTAAATGTGAGAACAGGTCATGAGTCCCCGCCCCCAGTGCTGTTGTATCTTTGAATGGTCATTAAATGAATGGTTCTACTGTTCAAAAGGGAATAAAAGAAATAATGAAATAGTAATTTTTTTTTGCAGTCCAATAAATAGACCACAATAAATATGTTACACAATTTTCATGATTCACAATGTTTAATCTCAGAAACCTGTTCCTTCTTCATGAGTTGCAAGTTAGGGGACATATGGGCTATCTGACTATTGTAAAAGAAATGCGGTAATAAGGCAGGAATCTGTTCTTACGATATCTTTATCCTGTTTTTCCTTCAGGGAATTTTGGACAATGGTGGTTGATTATTTTATTCTCTGAACAAAATTTCCCTGAAGAAGTTCCAAGTTGAATGGTGATTTGAATCCAGTGCCCCAGGTCTCAATCTAGATATACAAAAAAATATAAAACCACACTAGGATTTCTTCTGTCAGGTATAGAGTAGATGGAAACAACTTTATGAATTTATTTTGCATTTTTAATTGGTGAGAGGAAGATGTTAAGGGACAAAGTAGATTTATTAAATCTGTCAAAACCTATGGGACCATTCTAAATTCTCCTCCTCCAAAACAATGAAAAAGAACCTGCAGGCATTTATTCTGAAATTATTACTTATTCAACTTGTATTTGTTAGTATTTCAATATTTTCTTTATTAATAGAAAAGAAACTAGGACACAAAATGAAAATTGTCAATGCTTAAAGTCCACTGATAAAGACCCTATGAATAAAAGAAAAAACATTTAATGGGGAAAGGATGAAATCCATACTTATTAAAAATGACAAATGTTAATTGTAAAATAAATATTTAAATCGGAAAAATTAAGAAAAAATCAAAGAAACCCCCACCTACTTTTATAGAACAGATTAAAATCAAGTGCAGCTCAAGCATAACCCTATTTTAAAGAGTAGAACTACAATATACATGTTCGTATGTGTATATTTACATGTCTTGACTTTCAAGTCAAGTAATATTTTATATTTCAGATCAACTAATGTTTTGTATTTTTTTACATTGCACAATTAACCTAGGAAAACTCATCTTAAGTAAGAATTACAGAAGATTAACTCACTGGTTGGTATTATACCAAGCATATACAGTACTGGCAATCATTTCAAGTATGCCTTTACTAGGAACAAATGAGCAAGGAAGGCTATTAGTGATTCTAGTATTCTATAATTCTATATAATCTGTTATATACCTATATTTCACTGATTGTGTTTCTTAATATTCTTAATAGCAGTTTTTAAATTATTTGAAAACCACCACAGTGTTTTTTCCCCATGCTTGACTTAAAAACAGGATTGGAATAAATTACCTTGTATGAATTAAGCTGCACTTCCTTACCCTGAAAGAAGAGTGTGTGAATTCCACCAATTCATGTTGCCAGTGGCAGTGAATTCACCTCCCAAGGAATGCTATTCTGAAAACTTCAGTGGTTGGAAGAATTTGGAAATCCCCAATATGCAGAAAGGGCTCTTTACTACTTTCTCAATGCAACAATTTATTTATTTTTAATCTTTATGATAATCCAATTCAATAAGACCTTTTAAATTACTGCAGCATTTATGCCACAAGATAAATAATTATACTCCCTGAAATTCTATAATCACTACATCTAAAGAAAACAAATGTAACTACCTAATTTTGAAGTTCAAACAACTGTTACTGAATTAGTGTGAAATTTTCTACATCTGTAAGCCACTATACCAAAAAATTAAAATGCAAAAAGGATTATTGAACTCCATAATTTGAAAAAGAAATAAAATTAAATTTAGCTTCTCTGAAAAGTTAAACAGAGATGGTGTTTGTTTGTACTTTCATGGAAGACCAAACTGGAGTCCAGTATAACTGGTTACACAGGAAAGTAAAATATCATTCCAAAAAGCAATGACATATCACTTTAGTACCATACCAAGAAAACTGATGGATATTCCACAAAAGCCATCCAAGTTCATATGGATAGTGATCTTTCTGCATAAACTGGAATAATTTCTTGGAGCTTTCTTTTTCTGAACATGAACTGTATTGAAACCAAATTATGGAGATGTGATCTTCCAGTTCCAATAACCCTCCAATAACAACTACTTAATTTAGAATGTCTCATAGTTCTGAAAGTTACTAGGATTAGAACATTATTCTGGAAGCAGGAATTGCTATACTATGAATATTATTGAAAAGCAAATACAAATGCTTTATGTTAGACCCAAAACCCCACTAATATTTGGAAACAATCAGTGATATGTTACTAGCTCGACACCTGTGCTTCCCTACGAAACTACATGGTTCGGCTTAGTTTTTTGGGAGGAAAATAAGGGGGGCAGAATTCTGGCTCTACCTACCAGCGTCCATTGGTATTCATCTGATTAGGGTTAGGGTTAATATCCTGTTAGTGTGTGAGAGAGCTGAGGGCTATTTGGAAACTGAAACAGTATTTGCTGTGTGAGCAAGGACACAGCAAAAAGCCTGGGTGTGGCTTAGCTCAACTGTTCTGTACTAAAGCTGCTTGCTGCTCTGAAACTAAAACTGAAACTCCTCTCCTCTGCTTGTGTTTTGCATTTGGAACAGATTTCTTTTCAGGTGTGGGGAAGGGGAGTAGAATTCCTTAGCATCAGAGCATGTTAATAATAATATATGAAATACTAATGCTCTGATGGTCATTTTAAAAAAATCCTTTCTTAATTAGCACCTAGAAACCAAGGTCATTAAAAAAAATCATTTCTTAGTGAGCATCTAGAAACCAAGAGGAACATATGTGCCAAATTTCAAGTTTGTAGGCTTTAGAGTTCTGGAGATTTTGTGATGATGTGTGAGTGGTATTTCGCTTTTATATACTGTATATAGAAGATTTGCAAGACTGCCTCTCCCCAATCATATCTACCTGTCCCAAGAGGAGAAGCAAGTTATGGTACCATTAATTAAAGATTGCTTTCTGCCTGGATCCAGGAAGAAAGCCCTTTCTATTGCAGTGCCTACTCTGTGAAGGACCATCCCATTAGAAATCAGATTGTCTCTGATCCTATACTATACGACCTATACAAAGTCTTGAGACATAGTTATCTTCCTGGATTTGGAGGGTGGAATCTGTTGGAGCCCATAAATCAGTCTTATTGAAATATTTGTACTGTATACTTACTGATGTTTTTATATTTTGTTATTGTTTTTATCTTGGCTATTGTTTATTCTATATTTTGGGGTTGTTAGGCTTTTTGCTCTTAGTTGCTTAGAGTCATTCATTTGAGCTGGGTGGCCATACAGGTAGTCCTTGACTTACAACAGTTCTTTTAGTGACTGTTCAAAGTTACAATGGCACTGAAAAAAATGACTTATGACTGTTTTTCACACTTATGACCTTTGTAGCATCTCCATTCTCATATGATCCAAATTCAGATGCTTGGCAATTGACTCAGATTTGTAATGGTTGCAGTGTCCCAGGGTCACGTGATCCCTTTTTGCAATCTTTTGACAAGCAAAATCAATGGGGAAGTCATATTCACTTAACAACCATGTTACTAAGTTATCTACTGCAATGATTTACTTAACAACTTTTGCAAGAAAGGTTGTAAAATGGGGCAAAGTAACTTAACAAATGTTTTACTTAACAACAGAAATGTTGGGTTCAATTGTAGTCGTAATTCGAGGACTACCTTATAAAATTGAATAGTTAAAAAGCAAATGCAGTAGAGTTCATTTGTATGTATATTATTCTAAAAGAGCATTTTAGAGCTTAACACAGTATTTTCTAATCTTGCCCCCCCAAAATGTTCATTCAAATCTCACCAGTCCATGTCATTAATTATGGTGTCTGGAGCTGTAATATAACACCACTTGGGGGCATAAAACATTTCTTAAACCTAGCATGAGCTATCATACACCTTGCAACTTACAGCCAAACTTTATGAACATATTACTAAATATTTAGAATCATTATACTGTTATTATAAAGTAACTGAGATATTGTATGAAGATAATGAACAGGTTCTAATTTTCATACAGATAAGGAATGCATTATTGATTTATATGTGTTACCATAATATTACATAGTAAAATTGCTACATAACAATTAATTGAGTGGGAATTTAGGTATCAGAAATCTTTTTTTAAATTAAGGAATCAATCAACTATATACCAATTAAACCCTAAGTGCTACATAAACAATATTAATAAAATTTGCTCCTAATCCTACAATTTGTCATTTCACTCACATGCCCTGGTCATCTCTCAAATGGTCTACTGCAATGTAGGCTGCTTTACATGGGGCTACCCTTGAAGAGTATGCAGAATCTGAAACTGGTGCAGAATGCAGTTGTGCAAGGAGTTCTGGGTGCCCCTAGGGTTGCACATGTAACATGTCTGCTACACAACCTAAACTGGGTGTCAGTTTGCTTCCAGCCAATCCGGTCAAGATGGTAGTTATCACCTTTAAAAGCCTGAGGAACTGCCTCCCGTGGAACTGTCTCATCCCAATTGTCCCAGCTGCTCAAGCAGGAGGTCATGCTATGGATCCTGTCAGTTAAAGAATTTCAATGGCTAGATCTAGGAACAAGATTTTCTATGCCATTGCCCCTGCTCTTTGGAACATCTTATCACCAGAGATGAAGCAAGCCCCCCCCCTTCTCATTTTTCTGAAGAGGGTTAAGATGTGGGTCTGCCAATTATAATGAGTGTCTAAGAATGTTGTGCAACCCTGGGTGGGAATGGCTGGTGGCTTAAGGTATTTCCTCTACTTTGTTAACCTTATAGCCTTATTCTTAAATTTGATCTTTTAGTTTTAACTTGTGAAATTTTATCTTTTTTAAAACTGTTTTTAACTGTGCTTTTAGTCGCATTATTTTATTATGTTGTTTCTAAGCAGCTCAGTGTAATTTAGATGAGATGGGATAGTGTAGAGATTTGATAAATAACAAGATTACAAATTAAATGTAATACAGTGTAACAAATCAACACCACTCACTTCACACAGTATGATTATTCCATTTTAGTGCCTTTTGAGCAAGATATCTTTGCATCACTAAAATTCACATTTTTCCAAATTACTCAATATATACAACATAACAAATACTAGAATGGTTTTAGATTTTGTTTCCAATATTAAAACACTAATAAAACCCTTTAGTTAACAATTTGATACACTATAAATAGCATCTGAACATTGTCTTTAAAAAACACATAAAACATCCATATATAATCCAACAGGCATGGGAGCATGCAGCTGGGATTTGCTATATTAGACTTTTATTTATTATGTGTGTAGAACTATAGAGAACTGGCTTCATGATTTGTCACATAGTTTTTTCTGTGTAGTTTGTTTATTTATGCTTCAAGACTGCAAGCTATTCTATTTACTATCAGTACTATATTAACATTCCATGTATACTTATTTAATCCATAAAATAAACTGAAATAGGTTTCAGTTGTTTCATTACCACTATCTATAATACATGTAAGTCCCTGACTTATGACTGTAATGGAGTCTGCCCATCATGGTCATCAGTCATGACAGTCATAAATCACCCATGTGACTGATCTGATTTCACAACCATTTTGCAGTAGTCATTAAGCAAATGCTGCCAGTTTTTAAGTGAACCAATGATTTGCTATGGCCTGGTATTGCAGAACATTGAAAGTAAATGCTGTTTTTCAGCAAAACTGTTGTATAAAGAGATCACGTGACCAAGGTTTTTTCAAACGTCCGTAAATGTGGCCTGACATGTAGTCACATGATCACAGGGGTGGCACAGCCATTGGAATACCAGAACCAGGTTGCAAATAGTCCCACGTAGGTCCATTGTAAGTTTGAATGAACACCAAGTGACCAATGGTAAATTGAGGACTACTTGTAGAAGTGTGATCTTGTTATTGAAAAACATTAATGTGGTTGGCCCAATGCAAAATTCTAACTTGTTTTAAAGTTATCCTAACTTAAAATTTAACTTGTAAATCATCTGGACATGAGTTATTCAACAGTTAACTCTTCTTCTGAGCATGTGGTAATTAAGAATGGCTGAAAAGTAAAACAATTTCTGTGACAGCATCCGTAATTTCATTTTTCACCTTATATTACAAAGATCTTTGACGAAGCAAAAAAGTGGGAGAAAGATTGCCATGTCCAGAATTTAACTGCAGCCTGATTGGACACCATGCAACTGGATATTTATTTTTATAAGGCAAACAAATGATTCCTAGATGCATATCTAGAAAACTGTATGAAAGCCTGAATAAATCAAAGTTTGAACAAAAGTTGGTAAATAGGGAGAGTGTTGATTTTAGATCTGATAAAATCATTAATTTCCTAATATAATAGAGTTCAAGTACTAGACTTCCAGTGTAAAAGACAGAGCCCGTATTGTTAAGGGATTTACAAATGCAAAGAATCTCATTCCAATTTCACATATGGGTAAAATTCCATGCAGGTTTAACTGACATTTGGCTTTAATGAGCACCCTCCCAAATTAATACATTACATTGAAGGTTTATTGTATGCTGCTTTTAAAGAAGTCATTAGTCTCAACCTCAATTTCTCATCTGTATAGTAGGAACTTTTTCTGCTCTGAATATAGCGAGAAATTAAAGAAAGTACACCATTCTTTACATATCAACTATTGCTTGGGATCCTTTATATTAATTCTATTAATAATAAAAATTAGCAAATCTTGATTGCTAAATTGTTTCATAATAGATTATGAAAATCATGTATGACTTGAAAGGGTTAAAGTGGAATTTTCCAGAAGTGATATTACATTAAAGACAATCCTGCCCCATTGGATAGAAAATACTATTCTACCATGCTTAGAAATAGCCTTTATCAACTGCACATATAAATATTGGACTTATCTGGCATTTTGGGGGGAAAAAACCAGTTCCAGAGCTATATTATGTTGCCATATAAGTCTTTTTTTCCAGATTATGCTTTCAAAAAGTTATTCCTACTATTTACAGATAATTAAGTAAATGGAAAGAGATAACTTTTTTCCTCAGCCTCTAGATTGCCAAGACTCCAGAGGTTTGAAATCTTCATTCTTAGAACTTGACAACAAAATACTAAGTCACAATTGTGTTATTTTAATAAATAATCCCTTTGGGAAACAAGTTGTTTAAATAAATAAATCTGATCATTTGTTAATTCTTAACAAATATGTTAAGAAAATGTTTCTACAGAAGATTAAAGCATGATATAAGCCGAACACCTTCTAAAATAGATATTTCCTTTGTCAACCATATTTTTACAGTCATTCATCAATAAATGATATATTCTTTCATAGACCTATAACATTAATCTGCAACTAAACAATAATTACTTTATCCTGCTACTTGCTGACAACTTGCCAATATTATATCTATTAGTTAGATAACTGTAAGCTGCTTTTATGGGAGCTGTACTTGACACAAAAGGCAGCTCCTGCTGTTCAGCATGTTGACCAATACTAGTTGGGTATAACATTTATTTTGCCAAGGCTATACAAGCTGCTAATAAGCTTCCTGGCCTGATTCAAAGTGCTGATGAGGGAAAACTTAATACAGCTTGGCCTCTTGCTATCATCAGTACTAGTATTCAATCTTTACTTTGTGCACTTCAAAATAAAATGCATAATGCTTCTGCTTTTCCCCCCCCCACATTCTCATGGGTTGAGCTGAGAGAGCTGAGGCTGGCCCAAAATCATCAAAGTAATTTTCATGGCTAAGGGAGGACTAGAACTTACAGTCTCCTGGATTCTAGTTTTACACCTTTAACCATTGCATCGAATTGGCTCTCTTGCCATGTTTACAACTTTTCCAAGAACACTATACCCATCCTACTAGTTCTGAGAGAAAGGCTGCTTTCTGAGGAACCATGGGGGAAGTTGAGATCTGACAAATGCATTCAGATGCTGCACACACACACCCCTCCCATGCCAAGATCAGGTCCATGAGCTCAGGTCAAACCCTACCCTTTTGTTCTCTATGAAAATGGTAAAGTTCTCATGCAGAAAACATTTGGATAAGTAACCGGAATTAGAAGTAATAAGATGTTTTTATTTGATATATTGTGACAAGTGCTTTAATATACCTCTTTAATTCTCCTTCCAGAGATTGGGATAGTTTGACACTGCTGGCTTTTCGTAGAGCCCTGAAGACTTTCTGTGCCTGAGCCTGGGGCACCAAGTGTGCACAGGGACCTGTTTTGCAGTACTTTTAGCAATTTGGGTTGTTGTTTCTCTGCTGCCCACATTTTATATTTTATAGCTTTTTATTTTAATTATGCTTGCCACCCAGAATCACGTTGAGATGGGTGGGCCATATGAATTGAATAAAATATACTGTAAGCCGCCTAGAGTTTCTTCAGCATACAGCACATAAATTAATATTTTATTTATTTAACTCTATACCTAAGTGACTGTGGGAGGTTTACAACATAATAAAACCCTATAAATACATGAATTAAAGCAGTTTAAAACAACTTAAAAACAGGTTAAAATATTTTCTACGACAGGCCTCTACCCTGATATGAAAATTCATTCTGAAGCTTACTATGCTAAAACTCTTTAACTTATCAGCACTAGAAGTGTGTAGATTACATAATCAAGGTATAGAAATGGAAAACACCATTCAGCATTCCAGCTAGCTCAACTTTTAAAAAAATCTTCCACTTTCAAATCTAAGACAATATTTAAGATTTAGGAACTACGTATAATCAAATCCAGGGATGAGAAGATGAAGCAATACCTCTGTAACTCAGGATGCCTCTATAACTTCTTTCTCCTCAATGCTAAAAGCTACATGAACACAATATAAATTAAATGCATGCAAGTGTACTTTGGCTGTATTAGTATAAAAATCACAAAATTTGACTAAAATGATTATATTAGCTAACCAAGCCATAGTAACATGCATCTTAAATTACAGAATCACTCTTAAAACAAGAGTACCTGACAGGCTTCTAAAGAATAAATTACCACATATCTACATAGCATTGTGCTATAGATTAAAAATACAGATTACATTAGCACAGACTACAGCAAGCCACAATAACATGTACAATATCTTAAATTGCAAAATGACTGCTAAAGCAAGAGTACCTTGCAGACTTTTAAAGAATTACAACGTATCTACATCCCATTGGGCACGTTCAGTCACCTGAAAATAATGGTGCCTACCGCCTCTATTGACTATGCCAAATATAATAAAAAGTAAAAAAAAATTACATTTTTTGTTTTATATATTTCTCATTTTTGAAAAAGGGGCAGTAATAACTATGCAATTAGGAAGTGTAAGATAACAAGGTACATTGCTTTATAAATATTGTATGTTTGAAGTTACTCATCAAATGGAACAAGTACAAATCTTATCTTATAAGGATATATATGGAATCTTATAAAGTCATATCTCTCTGATTGGCAGAACACTTGCAGCAGAAGGGGAAAGTATGCTTTTAATCATGCTTAATAAAGTTTAGCAGACAATGAGTTCTTCGCCCACTTCTGTCTCTCCAGAGAAAGGAACATCATGCTACGTCATCACTGGACTGAGTTGACAAGAACAATGAACACAGAGAAATCAGATCTAAAACAAAGGGAGTCTAAACTCATTTAAGAACTTTCTACAACACATGTATGGAAAACATCATAAACAATTAGCATACAAAGCAGAGCTGGAAATGTATTATACTAAAATGGAACTGGCTTTTCTTCTAAACGAACCCGCCTTTGAATGCATCTATAACTTTTGCAAGATGTACCACATTTGAATATTGCTAAAATGTGCTTTAGACATATACATATATTTCTAAAACATGTATGCCTCCTACACACATTTTAAAAACCTATGCAAATGATGGCATCTGCAAAGCTACTCTCCACCATATCTCTACACATTTTAAAATATATTCTGGATCTGCAGTTTTTAATATACATAAAGTTAACATTAACATAAAGTTTCACACATACCCCGAGCAGCAGTTTGTACATTTTTGTCTGGTCTTAACCAAAACAACACCTGACCTCCAGATTTCAGAATTTTTCATTTCAGATCACCATAGCACCTCTTGCCAATTATATACTTTTCTCTTTCAAATGCAGGCAGGAAGGGGTGGGACCGAAGCAGAAAGCCACCCCAAACTGGAGGCACGCATGTTCCACCTCTGTCACTCTATTCTCTAAACTTCATCTTTTTCTGCTGGCTGCCCTTTATTTACCTGGGCCTCGAAGGGACGGGCTTTTAGTTTATTGCTTTTATTGAAGTCTGCCTATAGAGCCATAAATCATCAATGACAATGCAACGCGCTGTTCCAAACAGTATCAATGCAATGATTAACGAGCAGCAACAACGCAACGAAGGTGAACGATACAATGCGATTCTACACACACACACACACACACACACACAAAGCAGTGTAAGCTGCCCTGACGTATCAAATTCCCTTAGTGAAGCCGCCCATCAACCCCCTTCTCTCCCAAACGCCAGCTGGATTAACGAGGTAGGGGCGATCTTTCTGGGATTACAATAATACCGACCGCCCCCCCCCCCCCATCCCATCCCCACATGTACAAGCAGGTCGCGGCTCTCGCTTCTCCCGCTTCTAGGCCCCGAGAGTTTCCCGGCGGCCGCGGCCTCTACCTTCTCCCAGGCCTTAGCGCGACCTCTGCCACCGCAGCGGCTTACCTTTCAGCCCAGGCGAGCCAGGGGGAAGAGAAGGCTACCAAGAGGCGTCGGAAGGATAGCGCTGGAGTAGGCCGGGCCGAGCCGAGCCGGCGAAGGCGCCTTTGCCTCAGTTCATTCGCACGGCAGGGACGACGGCAGGGACGACAACCGCGGCCGCAGAAGCTGGGGCTGTTCCTGCTGCTCCTCCTCGTTGCTCCTAAGGAACCGAGCGCTCATCTCTCCTGCCTGCCCGCTCCCTTCACTCTTCCTCCAGCTTCTCTCTCGCTCGCTCTCTCTCCCGCGCCCCGTCCCCGTAGCCTTTCTTTCTCACGGCCGCGTCCTCCCGGCTGCCTGCACGCTCAGCCTCCCACGACACCCCGCTTCTTTTCCTCCTCCTCCTCCTCCTCCTCCTCCTTCTTCTTCTCCTC
>JANHFN010000917.1:167670-180097 GCA_032468175.1 Toxicocalamus goodenoughensis | reverse complement strand
ACCGAATTAAAAACCCACAATCGGAAGTTAAAAGGACTGGGGGTCCCCGGCTAACTTAAAAAGGTGGGTCTTCAGTACAGAATCAAAGAATATCAGGTTTAGAAGGGTGTGTGTGTGTGTGTGTGTGTGTCTGTCTGTCTGTCTGTCAAAACTCCAAAAACAGGACATGTAGCTCTGAGGAGATTAATCATAAATTAGAACACTTGCTAAGCAACCAGCCATTAAGTGAGGACCACTTGCATTGGTTTGTCAGTCACATGGCCACCAAGCCACGCCCACCTGGTCATGTGACGAACAAGCCATGCCCACCTAGTCACATGGCCACCAAGCCACACCCACAAATTAAGCCACGCCCACAGTTACAAAATTTGAATTCCACCCCTGGATGGATGGATGGATGGACAGACAGGCATGTTTTCAAGATTCTAATTAGTTTAAGGTTAAAGTTAAACCCTATAGATCAAATATTCAGGAACAAAAGAATACAAGCACAAAAGCAACGCTCTTACCTGTATCTTTTCCAAAGTAATTTTTTTCAGACATGCAAAATCCCGGCTGGATGCTTAAGACAAGAAAGAAATGTTGAAGTGGATGTGAGGTGATGTAGATGACAGAATTTGCTATTTTGGCTATCTAGATTCTAGAGCAAACTGTGAACTTGGAGTTCCTCATGAGGCCACATATATTACCAGTGCTAGTGGGCCTCATAAAGCCACATATATGAGCAATACCAGTGGCTTACATTTGGTAATTAAGTGAGGGCAAAGGAAATATATTTCTTTTAGGAAAAAAAGATCTGAAAGACAGTGAACAGCTCGCTCAATCCACAAGTTTGCTCAATTCATCAAATTACACATACTGTTCTGGCTATGAATTACTCTATGCTAGGGACTTCACAAGCTTTTTTTTTTCTCCAACAGAACAACGTGTTTGCAAATTATTTGGCAAGCCACCTAACGGAGTCAGGAATTACATTTGATGTCGTTGGCCACATATTCTTGAGGCATGTTTTCAGCTAAATTGTTCCATCAATGATACTATGTATCCCTGAGGGGGGATTTCTCCTAAAATATGCCAGATAACTGACACTTTACCCTTTCTTTTTTCTTTTCTACTGCAAGCTTTGTAAAGGGTGGAGAGAGTTACTAAGAAGATGCAATACCAATCCCTTCACCTCTCGTGAATGGGAATCCTTACTTTCCTCAAACTGTGACAAAAGAAAGAAGAAATCAGGATTCATCTCCATGTTATTTTGCCATAATTTAACCAAGTCATTTTTTTTCATGGTTCCTGGTATTTTGGACCTTAGAGACCAAGTGATCTTCATCTAAGAATTGAAAAATAAAACCAAGTTTCTCCTCCCATCTGGTACAGTCATGTATAAGATGTAAAGGATGATTTATATATTGCCGGGACTGAGCATATCTTTATAAATGAAGGGAGGTGGAATTTGATGATGTGTTTTCTCAATGGCTGCCTACATTGGAAAACTTGCCTTCTGAAGTAAAGAATGTCCCCAAATTCCTGTTCTTTACAAAAATATATAAATCCTATTTATTCCCCAGGGCTTATGGGTGCTGGTGGTACAGGATTGCCTTAGCTTATTATAGTTTGGTCCTAGTTGCATTTCTCTATTGTAAACCACTTTGAACCCTTTGGGAGATGAGGGGTCTCTGTATTTTTATGTACAAAGGAATGCAGGTATATATGCTGGTATGTATAACTTTATTTGACGAATGTACACTCAGACTAGTTTCTGTACATGAAAGAGAAAACCACTTTCACTATATCTTGCATTGAATGTGGCTGCCCACAGCCCATGTTCTCACAGCTTATCATTATCCAAAGCGGTTTTAAGCAATTTTTGTGTGTGTTGATAAATTTATCAACAAGAAATGACTGCAACCTATCAATAGTGTCATGCAGAATTTCAGATGAACAACCTCAGTGTCAGTATTCCATCAAACCTCCATTCCAACCATTAACTCCAAGACAAACATATCTCAAAAGTACCTTTATTAGAATAGCACCTGGCACATCTGTGGAATCCCGAATCTAAAAGTTTTTCGAGCTTTCCACAATTTCCCAAACTACAAATCCATCCCCCCCCCCCTTGGTTCTAGTCACATCATATGGCCCAATTACGGATCCGTCCAAAAGTAAGATCCTTATTTCATCTTGCGCCATACTAAATGACCTTGAATTAACAAGATAATTTTATTTTGTCTACTTAGAGCTACTTAATTGAAATCACCCCCCTCCCATTTTCTCAGGCTATGTGGCAGTGTAGAATATGGCTTCCAAAGCTGACACAAACAAACAAACAAACAAATAAATAAATAAGGCATGGGGCTTCCTGCTTGAGCTGCTTCTGTTATTCTGTTAAATAAATAAATGTGATAATCCTACATACTACAAATGCAGGTGCTTTTAACTTTAAGCACAGCCAAGAAATAAAATATAGATATATCATAGATCAATATTGATTTATATCAATACAAATGAACATTAAAAACAAATCAATACTTTGGACCAATGGGAACGAATATGGCAAATAAATCACAAATTAATGTTGTCGGTCTCTTATAAGTAGAATATTTATAAAATGTTTTATCGGTGGCCACCTCCCACCAGTGAGACTAGCCAGAATGTTTCTCAACCTATCAGTGAAATATTGGAAGTGCAACCATAGCCAGGGAACGTATTTTCACATGTGGTGGATGTGTCCCCAAGTACGAAAGTATTGGCTTAAAATTCAAGCATGGTTAGAGGAGATAATAAAGCAAAAGATCAAGTTTTAGATTTTTTTGCTAGATATGCTAGAACCAACGTAGGATAAGAAACACCAATATCTAGTACTACATATTATAACTGCTGCAAGAATTTATCTTGCTCAATACTGGAAACTGACCACAACGCCCACAGATCTAATAGTAATTAACAAGATACATCAATGCACAGAAATGGTCAGACTAACAATGTTATTTAAAAACAGGGAAGAAGAAGAGTAATTTTATGATATGGAATATATGGTATAAATGGTTAAGAAAAAGGAGTAAAGATGTTTGGGAAAATGACTAAAGAAATTTTAAAGATGAATATGGTATATGATTTATACGTATATATGTAAAGTAATGTAGATAAGAAAGTATTTTAATCTAACAATAGTATCGTAATTAAGGAATGAGTAAATTAGTTATAGATATACCAATAGTAAATGAATCTAATTGTTATTAAAAACATATACATTGCTATGATATAAAATAAATAAAATAAAATAAATTGAATAAATAAATTTTTTAAAAAACCAAATCAATACATGCACAGTACCAATGCTGCTGAGGTTTTGAAACTTTGTATGGTTTTGTCTTACGCCTGGGACAATGTGGAACCAGAAATGTCATCCAGAAGGTTGCAGCAGAGATGTTTCTCCTTGCACAATGCTTCATCCTTCTTCAAAGTTTCATTTGAACTGCCCGCCGATGGAAAAATCTAATTCTCCATCTCTAGCAAAGGAGAAGGAAGCTGGACCCACTTCTCTGACCTCAAACCTTTGTGGTCATCTGTTGTCATTTTTCTGAGTTCCTGAAAATCCCAAAAGGACAAATTTGGTCATCGTTTTACAGAGACCCACCCAGGTCCTAAATTGAAGCAAGCTGTGCCTCTATCCAAAATAGTTTGAGCTCTGCAATTTTGAAGGACAGCTCTGCCTTCCCTTCGCGTTCTCTTCAAAAGAGTCGCTGCTTGGCCTCTTCAACCCCATCATCAAAGTCAATTTCTTTATGCGGAGGTTAGATTTAACCAGAACTATTTTTGGACGCTGAAGCCCTACACTGGGATCAGTAGAGAGCCCTTTCAATGAGCAATGAGTCCATCCAGCATAAACACACTGCCTCCATGATAGAAGCATGATATAAAAAAGATGTTGAGACTCTAGAAAGAGTGCAGAGAAGAGCCATAAAGATGACTAGGGGACTGGAGGCTAAAACATATGAAGAACAGTTGCAGGAGTTGGGTATGTCTAGTTTAATGAAAAGAAGGGCTAGGGGAGACATGATAGCAGTTTTCCAATTTATGAGGGGCTCCAACAATGAATAGGGACTCGAACTATTCTCCAAAGCCCCTGAAGGTAGGACAAGAAGCAATGGATGGAAACTCATCAAGGAGAGAAGCAACGTAGAACTAAGGAGACATTTCCTGGCAGAACAATTAATCAGTGGAACAACTTGCCTCCAGAAGTTGTGAATGCTCCAACAGTGGAAGTTTTTAAGAAGAGATTGGATAACCATTTGTCTGAAATGGTCTAGGGTTTCCTGCCTAAGCACGAGATTGGTCTAGGGGCATGCATAAGTGCACCATCGTGCCTACCGTCCCTGTCCTACCGTCCCTATCCTATTGTCCCCATTTATTCGTACCTATTTCCTGTATTCTTATTCATGTTTATACTTATGCCTATTATCTTGTAAGCGATTGACAAATCAAATAATAAAATAAATAGATGACCTCCAAGGTCCCTTCCAAGTTATTCTATTCTATTCTATTCTATTCTATTCTATTCTATTCTATTCTATTCTATTCTATTCTATTCTATTCTATTCTATCCTTGCACTTTTTTAGTTATTATATTGTAAGCCTCCTAGAGTCGCTGCATCACTGAGATGGGTGGCATAGAAATGTAATAAATAAATAATACCTGTAGTTAAATAGTAATATATTAACTTCAGAATATCAGAATGCTATTTCATTCATGGAATGCATGGGGATTTCCCATTGGCATTTAATCACCATTGTGGGAAACTTCAGAACAGATAGGTCTGTGGCTTGATCCAGCATAACCTTTTTTCTCTTGTTTCTACCTTTGTTTAAAACGAAACAAATCTTCATTATATCCTGTATAGAGCAATAGCAAAAACAAGATTTTCACCATTATATGCTGTGAAAACTCCAGATAGCCTTCTGTTTTCAGAATAAAGCTATGTATTCCAGAGCATATGCATGTCTACTATCCTCTAGCTAAAGATGTAGACATCTATTTGGCAGACTTACTTGTTTGCTTTGTTGCCTGAAAATTTTGAAAGATCCAGCAAAGTCCTTGGGGATTTATGTTTGGCCAAAGTGTAGAGAGTTAAAAAGCCAATGATGTCCTTAGGAATATTGCTTTCTGTGAACCACCTTGTAGTTTGATTGCTTGCGTAAGAGTTCACATTCTTCTGCTGCCTAATGATGAACTGGCCTCAGCATCCTCTGAGTAAGTTCAAGACAAGAAAGAACATCGACCCTTTAAACAGAAATCTACTTATGATGTTGAGATTTTGTGGAGTTTAATCAGAAAAAGGTATGATGTAATACAAAATAAAATAAATAAATAAACATTTATTAGTTTTCAAATGTTTTAAGATATTGCTATCTTTGGTTTAACATTTATATTGTATTTTAAACCTGCATCATGACCTTATTGAACCCGAGGGAAGGGGCAAACATGCCATAAGTCTCAAGTCCCTTCATGTCCACAAGAGATCCAAATGAATTCCATTGATTTTTATCTATCACCAATTTGCCTTGACCATTAGTAGTTCATGTTCCTGTAGAGAGCATGCAATAAACCTATATTAACTTGTACTGCCTGGACTCCTAATACTCTGTGCTTGACACCTATTCTTGTCATCTTTGCTGTTTTTTTTCTTCCCCAGAAAAGGAGCTGCTTAGGAAAGTTGTCTGGGTGACTGGTGCCTCCAGCGGAATTGGAGAAGAGTTGGCCTACCAGCTGGCCAAGATTGGCTCATGGCTTGTGTTGTCAGCAAGAAGAGAAAACGAATTGGAGAGGGTGAAAAAGAAGTGCCTTGGTAGGGACTATTCTAGAAGTCTGTGTGTGCAATTTTCTTTAACTAGGTTGCAAGAATTGAAAATACAATTACAGAACAAAAATTAGTGTGCCCCTTTTGGCATATTTATATTAAGTGCTGTGCTAATTCCAGTTAGGTTTCTGCAGCATCTGTCTGACCTTGCCTGGTTAAATAAACGGGTGTAGTATTCAGTTGGGATGCTACCCAAAACCCAAGGCAGTAAGAAAGAAAATAAGAAATATTCCAGAAGGAAGCAACAGCAAACCCTTTTGATACTGGTGCTAATGAAACTTGGCAATTACAGGAGGTATCATGCTGACGAGATTAGGAAAAATTGAATTATCACTGAACAGCTAATTGTCAATAAGATTATTTTGTCATTCTGATACTGTTTATGCCTTAGGCTGGTTGAGCTAGGCTGTAATTGCCTAGGTGTTTAGCTTATCCAGGTTTCCTTCCCTTTTTTGATATATAGCCAAGTGGGGCAGAGAGGAAAGTTTCGGTGCTTTGCAAATATTAGCTTAGCTCCTGAAAGGCGCCAGATTAATTATCTTTGTTTGACTTATGGCAAGTGATTTAATCATTAACAGATGCCATCATATGTAATCCATGACTTGAACTCTAATGTGTTTTTTGTTGGAAGCAAAGGTCAGAGGAATCTATAAAATTTTAAAATCACTGGAGTTTTAGTTAAAAAAAAACCCAACAGAAATCATAAACCTCAGATAAAACATACAGCATTAACTTTCAGATTTATCATTTAAAATTCAGTGCTCAGAGCTGTGAAATCTTATGTCTTTTTTGATTTCATTGTGAAAGAGGGAGAGCCCTGCAGATCTGCTTCCAAATAAGTTGCTCTGGAACCACAGGTTGTCAAGTCACACCCCACAATACCTCCCTGGCATGTTGGTGCCCCACATTCTGCTCCTATTGAAGTGACATATGAAACTAGCAGAGTAAGCTTTAAAATTCACTGAGAGGAAGAGAAAGGAAACCTAAACGTTCCCTCCCAATCAGGGGTGTCAAACTGGATTTCTTCAAGGGTCAGATCAGCATTGTGATCTCAGTGAGCCTCAGTGGCGCAGTGGTTAGAGTGCAGTTCTGCTGGTCACCAACTTTTGGGGGAAATAAATCAGATTATTTTAAGAGCCGTGGCAGTGCAGTGGTTAGAATACCAAACTGCAGGCTACTTCTGCTGCCTGCCGGCTGCCTGCAATCTGGCAGATTGCATCTCACCAGGCTCAAGGTGGACTCAGCTTTCCATCCTTCCAAGGTGGCTAAAATGATCCAAATTGTTGGGGGCCATGGGCTGACTCTGTAAACCACTTAGAGAGGGCTGTAAAGCACTATAAAACAGTATATAAGTTTAAGCTCTATTGCTATTGTAGTTCTTTGACCAGGCCGGGGAGGGTGATGGGATGGATGGCTCCTTCAGCACCCTGTCTGCCAAAATGGGGTGCATGGGGCCATATGAGGCACCCCCATACCCCATTTGCGGCCTGGAGGGCCTCCTGCAGTACCATGCCAGCCAAAACAAGGTGTGGGGGGCTTCACACATCCCCATGCCCCGTTTGGGCTGGCAGAGTGCTGCGGGAAGCTAACTATACTGAAAACAGGACATGGGGGGGCATGTACACCACCCCACGCCCCGTTTTGGCAGTCAAAGTTACCATGGGCTGGTCCTTTGCTATTTCCAGGCCAACTCCACAAATCAGATTTAAGCACCCTATGGGCAGGATCCAGCCCGCGGGTCTTGAGTTTGCCACCCCTGCTCCAAATCCTGGGAAGACAGAACATCTAGGTTTAACTCATGCAAGTTGGACCCAGCCTGGAGGTCCTTTCTCTTCCTCAAAATTATTATTTTAAAACACTCCAGCAAAAATAGTCCAGCTTTTTAAAGCAGGAATGTGCAAAACTCTATTCTGAACATGGAGTGCTTGGAATAGTTTGTTTCTTTCCTGGAGTGTGCCAGTTTGGTTGTTCAGAGATAGTTTGTATTTTTTTGGAAACAAATCTTCTAGAACAGGAAATAATGCACACTGTTTTAGGAAATTTACTGCTGGAAAATTATGAAACCCCCCAGAATGGATAGATTGGCATGTTCTAGTAGAAAACCAAAATATTCCAGGGAACATTACTGTGGGGTTTTGCAGTGGAAGAGGAAGAAGTGTTACGTGACATGATTGAGATTGATTCAAAAGTGGAATTCAAAATCACAGGCTTCGAGACAGACTTGGAAAAAGATGTTGCACTGGACGTACAAAAGAAACCAGCTGATTTACAAAAGAAACTAGTTAAAACTTTGAAGACTTTTGTGAGAATACTTTTTATTTTTTCAACCAATGTGTCTGTGTGATAACTCTCTGAAAACTGAACAAAATGGAAATACATTTGGTGTATAAGGAAAAGCTCAGTTCAGTTCCAAAAATGGGATGGATATAACTACAGGAGAAAAAATACACCAAATCCTCTGATCATCCATATGGGAGAAAAGAGCACACAGCAGCTCTGCATGTTGCTGATTTTTCCATTCTAAGCCCCGCCTCTTCCCTCCCAGACATATGCCTTACAGTGGACCTATATATTCCCACCCTCTGCTTCCCATGCATGCATATATACAGACATAGGCCACTGCCAGTAAAGAATGACTGAAATCCAGTTCTGCCTGCTTTCCTTATCTCGCTTAAATTACAATATGACAAGCTTGCAGAAACTCCCCCTTACTCTTATATTCTGCTCAAGGATAAGTGGGGGCTATATAAAAGCTTGGATGAAGCTGTGCAGAAGAGGGAAGTTTCCCCAATCTCATGCCCTTCAGGCATGTTGGACTGCAGTTTCTCCTATCCTCAGCTCAGCAGACCCCTGTTGGGCAATAAGCAGCTCCAGAAATTACATTTGCCTTCTGAATAATTTTTTTAAGGAATAACAGTTTGGTTTTTCACAGAGAAAATCACATCCCTCAGAGGCCTGGCCAAGAGCCATAAGTGATCACACACCCATATTCTCTCTCAGGTGCCATCTTTTCTGTTTTCTGACACCAGGCAGTTCCTCCCAAGTAGCAGGGAAGGGACAAATCCCTTGTTGTGTTTCAGAATCCATTTCTGCACAGTAGTTTTAAAAATAGGCCAAGGGTCACATGCAATCAATCTGAGCAATGCAGGTTTCTCAGTCCTGATGTAACAGACAGCATGTTCTGAAGGGCTGAAACTTATATTTGAATTGAACTCCTGGGGACTCCAGTAACATTATGTACTATGCTAACTTGGCGTATTAGTTAGGGAAAAACAAAAAGCTACAAATTGTCAAGGGCATGATTTTCAAGTTGCAACATAAGGCTGTGAAAGCTGTACTTTTAAACAATGTCAGAGAAAACTTATTATTTATTAAAGAAATTTATATAACCGTCCAACTCACGTGTAGGTGACTCCATGTACCTTTCAATATTTTTTTTAAAAAAATCTTATCATATAGTAAAAACGCCACCAACCATGGTGGCAACAATACAATCAAATCTGCTATTTGATTGGCTCTGTCTCTCTTTGTGGTTCCCAGGTCCTCTTACAAAGCCATGCTTTTAGGGCCTTTTGGAAAAGCAACAGGGTGGGGGGCCAACCGTAGCTCAAAGGGAACAACAATGTTTTATAAAGATATGTGAGAATATCTTGAGTTGCAGGAAGTACAAATCATGCAATACCCAAGAAGTGTTGGCTGGGAACACAAATATTGAAACCTGAGCTTATTGGGTGCGCTATGCAAAGACAAGACATTGGAGAGACTGTTCAGATAGCTAGAATAAAATTGGAAAACAGAGCCAATAGAAAATAAGTGGACTAAATACAGTCACAAATGACAAACTTAAAAGAATTCCAAAGAAGCACTTACTGGCCAAATGATGCCCATCAGATCACGAAGGGTCAGGAGTGTGTGAAAAATTGAACATCAAAGGGGAGGGAGGAGAGGAGAACTTTGGGTACCCCTTTCTGCACGTTGAGTTGTGTTTATGAGGCGGGATGGAGGAAAGATCCATTATTTCTGCAAGACATTTTGTTTTTTTTTATCATTTTCCCTTTAGAGATCAGCAGCCTAAGTGATAAAGATATCCTCGTTTTGCCACTTGATTTGACTGACAGGGGATCCCATGAATCAGCCACAAAGACAGTCCTTCAGCATTTTGGGCGGGTAAGTTTCATTTTTTTTTAGAGAGAGGAGGGAGGGACAGAGAGAGAAGCAGAGCAGGGTAAGAAACACACAATTTGTATTGGGATGAAAGCTGGCATGGCAGGATCATTTTGCTTTAATGTGGAATACAGTTATCCTTTTAAAAAGGATTCAGTGTACCCAAGAGGGAGCATGAAAATGCAGACATGTATGTAAGAAGCCCTTTCATATATCCTAGACAATGATGTTGAAAGAGAATAATGAGCTGGTGCTGCAGAAATTCAAACAGAGACAGTTATTTGAGATCTAGCTGCATTCTGAGTCTATAGTAACCTCAGTTCTTGATGCAGACAAGAAGCCGTAGTATAACGAATTTTTCCTTCATTTCCTTTCTTACAAAAGATTGACATTTTGGTGAACAACGGTGGACGTTCTCAGCGTTCTCTTTTCGTAGATACAAGTGTTAATGTTTATAATGCTATAATGGAACTCAACTATCTGGGCACTATCTCCTTAACTAAATTTGCCCTGGACCACATGATCCAAAGGAAGCAGGGAAAGATTGTCACGATGAACAGCGTCATGGGTGTCATGGGAGCTCCCTTAGCAACTGGCTATTGTGCCAGCAAACATGCTTTGCAGGTAAGTCTCTTTCGAGCTGCTTTGGTCAAGGGAGGTTCCCAGAATGTGTTGGGAGTACAGCTCCAAGAAGTTCCCCAACCAGCGTTTGTGAAACTGCAATTCCATGATATTTGCAAGATGCCAGGAATGCTATGTTCTAGGATTATGTACAGTAGCAATTGTAACTAGAGAATTTGTTGATGTTTCAAAGGCCCTGTACTAATATTAATATTACTAGACTACTCAGTCTCAAGGTTAGGTTTGCACTTGGCCAAAGGGTGGGGGTCAGCAGGTGGGTGGGTCATGTGGGCGGAGCAGCCTTGTTTTCTCGTGCAGCCCAGATTAATTACTTTCGGGCGCCATTTCTCTGCGGACCACCAAAAATTTTTCATGGCCCACCAGTTGGTGACTATTGTGCTAGGCCATGAAAATTTGGCTAAGAGAAAAGACCCCAGTATAGGTAACCCCTGAGTTATGACAGTTAACCCCCAAACACTTACAACACATAACCCCCCCCCCCCCAACACGACATAATCCCAAGGTTATGGATGTTGCAGGATCGCAGCAGTCGTTCACCCTTACGAACTGCAGATACACTGCAACATTCGCCATGCCTATTTCTCCTCCCCCAACCCTCCAGTTCTCCACAGGCAGGCCTGTGGAGACTCCCTTACCTTCAAGGATCTAGCGAGGTGTCTTCTCCAGCCTGTTTCTTTGCCTCCTCCCGGCGAGAGCAGAGAAAGTAGGAAGAGTGTGCCCTGCTCAGCTTCTCTGATTCAACGAGGCTACCTGCCATTTCTGGAGTGGCAGGCAGCCTTGGTGGATCTTCTTCAAAGGTTTCCAGGCTCGTGCATGCCGAATGGAAGGCATTGGGAATGAAACCACGTTGCTTCAAGCCTGCCGTTGGCATGCAAACACAAACTGGAAACATCTGAATGCCCTGATCTCGCAGAACTTCAGCACCCATTCTCTGCGAAAGGGGATGGGTGGCTGAAGTCACATGACATCATGGCCCCCAGAAGCTTCCTGTTTGGGTTCACCCATCAGTGAGAGACTTGAAGCAACGTGGTTTTGGTCCCAAAACCTTGTTTCGAAAGGCATGCAAATGCTTTTCCATGCCTAGTCTAGAAGCTTCATTTGGGCATCTATGGGGCTCTTTGAAGTGATGCCCATAGCCCGTCCACTCGGGAGCAGGGAAGCCTCCAGGAAGGAGCTTTGTCAGTTATGCCCTTGCAACTCAGAGGCCAACACTGTCCAGCCAGCCTCAGTTTCCAGAGAGGAACTCAGCCCTGATGGCTTAAGCACTTGTGGCCACTGCTGTGGCAGTGATGGTGGCAGCTTCCCTGGTCCCAAGTGGATGGGCTATGGGCCTCACTTATCTCGGCAGATGTTCATATTGTGAAAATAAAATATATACCAAAAATTGTGGTATGATCACATTTGTTTATTTTTGCATATGTCAGACCTGTCCCAATCTGATCGCTTGGGAAAGAAAAGCCTTTGATTCCATTTGATTAAAGTAAAGCATTCTTTTACTAAGAGTGTTGATTGCAGTAAAGCCAAGCTAGCCCTCAAATTACTACACTCACTGGATATAAAAATAAGATGTAGGTTTGACCCCAGCCCATCCCTCCTCCCATGACCTGTCAGTTTCCAGCCAAAGGGAGCCTGCTAAAATGTTTTGAGAACTCTGAGGTGTTGTGGGGAGGTGTTAATCAGCATATTTTTCAGGGTGCCTGGCCATCAGATGCCGGTATAAATAGGATCCAGCTACTCTGGTCCTTCTCACCTGTCCTGGGGGGGGG
>JANHFN010000917.1:126109-136895 GCA_032468175.1 Toxicocalamus goodenoughensis | reverse complement strand
CTTTGCTTGTGTGGAGTGACCATTCAAAGTTACAATGGCACTGAAAAAAGTGACTTATGACCATTTTTCACACTTCCGACTGTTGCAGCATTCCCACAGTCGTGAAAGGCCAGGCGAAGAGATGCGTACCTCGATATGAATGATGTTGAATTGGCCAATAACATGACCACCAAGCCACGTCCACCCGGTCACATGACCACCAAGCCACACCCACCAACTAAGCCACACACACAGAACAGGTTGTTGAAAAATTTGAATCCCACCTCTGGTTTATAGGCTACTCCAATCAGTGGACTCTGAAGAACATGCAACTTCCCAAATATGTAATTTGAGATTAAAAGCAAATATAGATCAATTTACAAGCAAACATGTATTGTAATTCCATGTTAAGCTAGAAATCATATTCAATAAAACAAAAACAGATTTAAATAATCTTAAAGGGTTTTTTTGGATTGAAATTTCACTAATCACAACAATCATTGGATGATTTATAGTTTTTAACAGTTATTCTCTAAACATAACTGTTAAAAATTGTAAATCAAGTGATGATTTTGTTCCAAGAAGAAAATAGGCATTCTTCTGTCATACTTTACAGCTTCTATGCCCTTGTGGATTTGAATCCTATTTCAGCTTCACAAGGGATTCAGTGATAACTGATCGTTGTGCCTTCCAAAATTAATGGAATTATCAGAAATGTATGATGGCAATTGATATTCTGAACAGAAAATCTCACTGTGGAGGTTCTAGGTAAGTTAGATCTATTTTTATCTTGTTCTATATCTGGCCTTTCTATTTGGTCAAATTTTTGAGATTTTGTAAAACCATGGGAGCTTCCAGAAATCTCAGAAGCATGACTCTACTACTACTAACAATTGCAGGGAATCTGTTATTTTTAGCCTTATGGTAACATGAAAAAGGATCTGAAAATAATTCTTCAGAGCTACCACTGTTATCTTACTGTTCTAATATTTTTAAGTTTTGTCTTCCTCTTCACAAAACAAAAAAATGTATAGCAGAATTGTACAATAATTAAATGAAGAAATAAGTCATCATGCAATTATGCAAGAGACGAAGATGGCTATTCATGATTCAACTGATTTTTTAAAGGCAAATGTTAATCATTTGCAACAATTCACTGCAGTCTCATTTTCAAAACTTCTATCCCCCCCCCAGTCAGTTTCATAATACTTTTGCCACACTTGAACTATTAGACATGCTTCCCTTACTTTTGATATATTTTTTAAAACATTGGTTTCATTCATTCTTATAACTGAGTGAAATGTTTTATTTGGTTTTTAGAATATAAATTGTTTTCTGGGTACCCAGTTTCCTCTTAATAGAGAAATACAGTAATTAATACAGTA
Source organism: Toxicocalamus goodenoughensis (assembly GCA_032468175.1). Lineage (NCBI taxonomy): Eukaryota > Metazoa > Chordata > Lepidosauria > Squamata > Elapidae > Toxicocalamus > Toxicocalamus goodenoughensis. Next base: position 135,531 of record JANHFN010000917.1, on the reverse strand, counting down.
ATTCTGCTGTATCAGCATTGGAAATAATTAAGTTACACTCAATGCTGAGATAAGAGTAGAAAATGACTGCCAATGGTAAGACTAGATCTATAATTAGTGCAGGAATAAACAGGAACATTTCTTTTCATAGCTTCTTCTAAATTTGTGGGACATTTAGGTTTCTAATCTGCTTATATTTACTTAGGACATATATCATGTATGGATAGCATTATTAATTTATCAAATTAAGCCTTGTGATATAGTAGCAGGACTGTCAGGGCAAACTGGAAGAGAAGTCACCAGACAAAATAAAAAACTATCAGTTCTGTCTGCTTTAAATGGGGAGCTGCTACTTGAACAATCTTTTATAGTAATACTAAATGCTGGATAATAGATTAACAATGGCTGTCAAGATTTCTATATCAAACAAATCTTTGACTGGATTTCCAATTGTTCTCATCATTGGCACGAATCCCTGGCTTCTTATTTGGGTCCTCCTGACTCTGGCCATTCCTCCATCTTGATACTGCCTACAACCAGTCTTGACATTCAGACTATCAAAGAAAGTCTTCCAGTACGTGATTTTTATATGATTGCACACCATCAATTCACTGCTCAATTAACACAAAGGAAAGTTTTATTAATAGTCTTCTTGTGCTCCACTTTCCCCCCTCCCTACAGGACAGAGCAAATTTGCTATGTTTTTCACTTTCAGGTTGAAATACTGAGGAATTAAATTTTTAAGTAATTACCATGCATGCCCCCTATATTCTTTTTATCACAAGGTGTTTTGGGCTTTTGAGAAGGAAGTAATGAAAGAAAAATAAAATAAGTGGATGTTAAATCAGTGTAAAGAAGGTTATAAAGATTTCTTGCATCTTCCATTTGTCTTTACAATCCAATTACATACAGTACCACATTGCAGTTGGCATAACAGGCATGTGATGGAATTATCTTGCAATCAGGTTGCCTACAAGGACACCAAGAAGATGAGCGGTTTTATTTTATTCTGTCCCCCTTCTTTAAATCTCCTTAGATTTAAAAATGGTTTGGGCTACCAAATTAATTGTTTCAGAGAAAATCCTTCTTTACGGATCATGCAGGATAAAGATGGGAAACATGTTTTCTGTAGACGTGAATCAGATGTTCTTTTGGAGTTACATTGATTTTCCCTTTTAATTCCTTGTATTGCCGACATATACATTAAAAGAATAATGAGGGCTGTATTTGTGCACTTTAATGCTCTCCTTACCGATCCTCATGTACTTTATCTTTGCATTAAGCCAGTGGAGAGGGCTAACTCCCTATGTCAGGTAGAATAAAAATAATTGCAGTACCATGTAAACAAGAAGATAGTGGCTGAGCTGACATACTGTTTGGACAGCTAAATAAATTTGCAAAAAATAAATGAATAACAGTCAAAACAGAGATGAAGACACTGCACTGATGATGATGGTGGTGGTGGTGAGGGTGATGATCTAGATATGCTTGTCCAATTAATTAGATGTTGACTCCAGTGATTCATGTTCCAGTCAAGGAGTCACTGTTGTAAAATATATGCTGTTTCATGTAGGGTAGTCTTGTGAAATGACAGTCTCAAGTCCAGTAAGTTTAATACATCATCACCACCATCAATAATACAAGAGTAGAAGTTTCATGTTCTGCAATGTACATAGCAAAATAGTAAACTTAGTAAAGCAGCATGAAAGAAAGCAATTTTTAAATGAGACAAACTGTTTAATTAAATAATGTATGCTTTTTCAGTTTGCTTTTAATTTTTATATCTCTACAGCATGGAAGAACAAGCAAAATAATACCAAAGTAGCAAATGTAAAATAATTTCAGTACCAGTTAAAATACATAAGCAGAACAGTGTCCTCCAGACATGTTGGTCAAAATATTCCTACTATTCTACTCAGCAAAATAAAAGTTAATCTGGGGGCTGATTGAGGTAGCTGCATATACACTCCCTATTCATGTAAAAATACATTCCAAGGAATAAAAGCAATGGGGAAGCAAATAAAAGATGTGATAATCTCATTTTTCCCCCTAACAAATGATAATACAATACAGCAACTACTAGTCATAGACAGTCATAGAACAGGATAAAGCCACCAAGATGTTGACAGGTTTATTATCATTACTTGAAACCCATAATTGTTTATCAATTAGTATTGTTATATTTATGCAGGCAAAGGAGAACACACCTGCTACCTCCTCACAGTCCTTCTGACACTAGTCAAGCTATATGTGTGTATTTATATTGTCCTTGCAGGTTAAGTGAGAATTACATTTATGCTGCACTAATACACTCTTTTTTCCGGTCTTCTTAAAATCAGGTCTTCTTCAGCTTTTGCTATAGGCATCAAGGCCAACTCAGGGTTTTTTTGCTTGATGCACAGCAGCTAATGGAGCCCCTCCTCGTAAAGTCATGGTGTATAATATCCAAGACCAAGCAAGTTGTTTTGGCAGCTGAGGCAGTAAATGTCACAATTGGCTCTTTCCTCTTACTTGGCAGCAGATACATACAGTCAAGACAAGAATAAAAACCTGCTAAGACAGCTGACTTGGTTTATCTAATGGTAAGGTTGGCTCTCCATAAACAATAAACATGTTGCCACATCACATCTATGTCAGCTTTTAAAAAAACATGGGACATATTTAGTGTTTTTAAAAGTAAATTCCAGAAAATGGAAGCCTGTATCAGGAAGATGTCCCATCAAATATTTTGTATCTTGATTTTCAGAGGAAGCCCACATCTGTTGTCTTTGGTAAAGATAATAATGTCCCCACTTTCATGCCATATGGAAGAGCCAAATGGATCAGTTATTCTCTCTCAGACGCATCTCAAAATTTGCTTCATGAGGTGACAGTCTCATTTTACCTAATGGTTGAAACATTCCTACTACCCCTTTAGTATTTCAGTCTTAAGTATTGCTCTTGGTAACAAAACGTGAGTTGTTGCAGAGAGGTTTCATCAACTGAACACAAGAAGAGAACCCCTGAACAAGTTTCAGTGAAATAGAAGTGCAGGAGACAGTCTTCCCGGACCATGTCCTTTGCCTTTAGCCTTTTACTGCTTATGTCATTATCCTTTGGGCAGTGCCACCACCCAGCATGCTTATATACCGAAACAATTCCATTTTTTGCAAAAGCAACATTGCCTAATAATTCTGGGAAGCACAGCAGGAAGAAATGGTGGCTATACAAATAGGGTTATTTATTCCAGAGAAAGGATAAAGCAACCACTTGAAATAGTACCTTTATCTCTTTTTTTAAAAGGAGACAATTCCTTACAAAGTGAATTAAACTACAAAATATGCCAATTTTGATTTCTAGCCCAGTCAACTACTCCACGTTTATTTGATTCTGCTTTAAGCCCCTCTATTCTGTTTTTAAGCCCCTTTTACAGAACTGCAGCTTCCTTTTCACCTTCCTCCTCACAGTTTAACACAGATGTCTAGGCTCAGCCTATTGTTCCAATTGTCTGTAGTTTAAAAAGGCTCTGCAGTATTTTACGGCTTCTATTGTATGCCTGGTTCCTTGAGTGCTCTGCTCACGGCATATTGCTTATCTTGGCTGTGTTTGCTAAACCCATTTATGGTTCTCCCTCCTCCACATTCAGTAGACACTTGTTCATCAGGGAGCTTAAATTGACTTCTCTTCCATTCTGTTTCCTTAACTAAAAATGCACCATTAAGGTTGATTGAAGTCTTTTGAAAACACTTCATGAAAAATGAAAGGACATAAGAAATTAGGCTACCCATGTTTGCAAATACTTGTTTTTCAGATAAATTGGTGGGAAGAAACCTGAAAGAAATGGGAACTTAACAACGCAATTGATAGGTGCTGATATGTTACCCTTGTTTTTGCACAAATTGGCAAAGTGTACATAAAAACATAGTTTGGGAAATGTAAAAATTGGGCCATTCAGCAAGTTGTTTTAAATAAAAGATAGACTGGCTAGAGAAAGCCACATCAAATGCTTAGATTGCTTTATGCATTCATTGCTGAATAAAGCTGCATTTTTACTGCTTAGATACTATCATCTTATTTTCAACATTGGATTTCAAAAAAGAAAAATGTTAAACAATCTTTACAGAGTTTTAATTAAACATGACTAAAGTGCAAGTACCTCTTGCAAAATATTTCTATGTGAGTAAATTAATGGAAAATAATGAAAAAACACAAGTTAATAATTAGGATTTAAGGTTCTATTTTGAATGCATTTATTCTTATTGTGTACTACATGTAGTGTAATTGCATGGTATTAAGATAAATGTCTGAAAATTTGAAGCATGTTTAATCACAAGAAGGACTAATGAGAAATGCCAAAAATACAGCTTACATTGAATAGCTGTTAGCATGGAAAAATCTTTCTGAGATGGGCTTGCTTTTGCTTTTTTAATTGGATTTAAAATGTGCAATTAGTATTATATTCTTTTTCAGAACATAATACTAACCTGTAATTTAATAGGACTTTACAAATTGTATAAAGAAAATATTTGATTAGGAATCAGCTTTGGTAAAGAAGTAAATGACTAAATGCATAGCTTTAGAGAATTGTGGATGGTATCAAAGGTATGGGCAGAAGTACGTAGCTTTTTCTCTGGTAATATTACACCACTAACTAGAGCATACAAAACATTTTCTAGACCAATACTCGAATACAGCTCATCAGTCTGGAACCCACATTACGTATCTGATATTAACACCTCTGGGAAGGTCCAGAAATATTTCACAAGAAGAGTTCCCTCTTCTGCAGCTCCGGTAACCTCTTCCGAGCTGGAATGAGTGTTTTCCTGTCACTGGGACCGCGGTAAAAAGAAATCCTTCTGCCAGGCAGCTGCAGGCAGGGTGGCAATGCCGGCCCCAGGACGTCTCGGAGACCGAGGGGTGTGTGTGTGAGATCCGTCAAGTTGCCCGGCTTGGGAGGCGTAGGTAGGAGACCAACTCCCCTCGGAATCGCAAGAGATGGCGAGAGGTCAGATCCTGGCAGGATGCCCACTTCCAAGATGGGGCAGCAGCTTCAGACCCCAAAACAAGGGAGACCTCCTTCCTTCCCCGGGAAGCGAAGACATCGGTGCTCCTAACCACCGGCTGGGCTACTGAGAGGAGCCTCCAGGGATCACTCTCTGTTGGAAACAACTCTCTGAGGTTGGCCTTCTGTTCCTGCCTACTTGCCTCCTGCTCTCCTCCTTGGCTCTCAGTTTTGCAGCCCAGGGAACTCTCTGCCAGTTGACTACTGGAGTCTCACCAGTCCCGACAGCCTCTCTGCCTCGCCCTGTTTTGAATGGATGCCGCATTGGGCTTCTAGCACCCCTACCTGCCTCCCTTAGCTGTCACTCTGGACTGGATTTCTGGGTAGCAGGCGTGTTGTCGCTTCTTTCTGTATTTCCAAGCATGTGTGAACGGTCAAACACCTTCCTACCTGCCTTTGGGTTTGCCTGACACAAGTACAACACCTGCAACTCGCTCCTCTGTGTTTACTCAGCTTGGAATAAGACAAAGTATATTTCCTGCTACAGGGGTGGATAAATACCGAACACCTCTGCTGGCAAACAATTTTGGCATTGTTGGCACCAAAGTGACGTGGGCATGTCTGGGCAGTCATACGGCCCTTCACTTTGCATTCCAGAAAAATCATTTGTTAGCAATCCAGCTGGTCTGTTTCTTCTCCTGTTTCAGCCTCCATCCCTGCCTTGGACGTCAAGCAGGCTGATTAAAACCATCTCCTTAAAAGTGTTCCTCTTTGGATTTGTTGGCATCATAGTTCCTGTTTCCAGTCTTCATGATCATTGATATGGGGAAATGAGGGTAGTTACAGTATTGCTCTTGATCGAGATGCGTATATTAGAGGAGGCTAGTCTAGATGTCCTTGGAACACTTGGTGAAGGGAGCATTGGCCTGGGAATTCTGTTTGTAGCCTCCAATGTTTATCATCCTGAATTCCATAGAGGAAATGTAGACCATAAATATTCAGTGAGTCATTCTACCCTACTAAGGAGTAGGTAGAATAAATACCAAACTCTGCTAAAAGGCCTGGATGAATAAATAGCTCTTACCTAGTGCTCAGAATTCTGAAGTGATTCTTGAAAAAAAAATACTGAGAATATCTTGTTTCTTTCCTACATAATGAATTGTTAGATCAGCAGATGCCACTTTGTGTCCAACTTTTCTGGCAGAAACCTGGCCTGGAAACAAGGAACCAGATTTTCTGAGCTCAGAGTAGTAGCTTTTTATTAGTGGAAAGATGAAAGATGGAGTCCCAATGAGCACTTTCCTTCCCAAATGGGAAATGTACAGGTGGGCAGATTAAGACAGCTCCGCTCTCATGATCTTCCAGCGGGATGGGGAGGTGGCTCAGCTCCCACCTGTAGGTTGCTTGGAAACAGCCAGTGTCCTCTTACAAGTGTTGAGAATCAGTCTCTTTCCTGTTTGATTCAGGAATGCACCACATATCTTGCTTCAAAACTGCTTGTATGAGGGGTGTGCAGCTATTTGGATCCAAAGCAGAAAAAACGGGCTTTGAGGAGGTTGAGAAAGCCCTCAGTGCATACATCTTTTTTTTTCTTTTAAAGTGTTTTTCTGGGCCACATGATAGCCATGCAGTCTCAGGAAAATGTGAGTTAAGGATTAGCTGGCAGCTGGAAGCAAAGTCCTGGTGCCCTGCCCACTGTCCCCTTCATATTTTCCTCCCTCTGTCCAGTACAATGTAGGCCCAGGATTGAAGGGAAAAATACCCACTTCAAGGCATAAATACAGCAAATGCTTCCCACTTCCAGAAAAGCACCTTTTCTCCTTTAGACCTAGGTGCAGGATGACTTGAGTTGGCTCCCATGCCTAAGAAAGACCATAACTCTGTGATCCCAAATTTGCTCCTGCTGTTGCATTATTATTAGTTTATTATCCCTTAAAACAACATGGATGAATCTCAGCCACCAGTCCCAGACAGGTAACTAGCACGAAGGGAAACAAGGGCAGAAATTGAACCACAGAGGCGTTATGAAGGAGCTGTGGAACTGATCTCCTGACTTTGGGGAAAGCTGTCAGGGTTGAATGATCAGGATGGTGTGACTTTTCCTGAGGAAAGATATTTGCCAAGGTGGGAGTAGCAGGAAGGCATACAGCGGCAGCTGATTAATTGGTTATCCAGTGCACAAGCCAGCTCCAAGGGCATTCTTTGGAGAGAAGCCAGACAGGTAGGAGCTTATGGTCAGGAGGAGGGAAGAGGAGAGCCAAGACGCCCATACCATAAAAAAAAACACATGCCATTCCAATTATCCCTCCAATGTTAACCTTGTATTCCTTAACCCAATCCATTCTTTCATCCACATCAATTCCCAATTAGGTAATCCAAACCTTCCTCTAATTCTTGCATCCTGCAACAATTATACTTTACGCTTGAAATCTTGTATCGGTAGGACAGAGGATCAGGGGAAAGATTGCGATCCAGTTTTCAAGAGTACAGAAGAATGCAGCTCATTAAAGAAGGTGAAGAGAGGCCTCCAAGGAAGGCGGGTCATGGGTTGTTGTCCAGGAGTGTAGGAGGACCCCAAGAAGGATGAAGGTGTCCCCATAAGAGTAGCAAATACTTAGAGGAGCTTGGCAAGAATTCTAGGAGTTGGAAGTCTGGGCCTCTTAAAGTTGCCAAGGTTGAGACATGCTGGTCTAGAACTGGCACTCCCACAGATGCAGCCAACAGTATGGATCCGTTATGTAGGTGGTGCCTTCATAATTAAAGGAACAAGTAGAGGTGACACATGAAACAACAACATCTTCAAAGAATAACGTTCACAAGGAAAGAAAAGAAAAGACACAGTACCTTTCCTGGATATCTTCATCACCAGAAGAAGCAACAGCAAACTAGAAATGTTTAAAAGCTCCCAGTAACCAAGTGCTCCCTTGCCAAAGTAACACCCCGGCCTTCCCTCTGCAGGTGCTGGGTAAGAACATTATTCAGACAAGCTCAGAGGCATTGCAGCAACCCAGAACACCAGCAAAAAGGGAAAAGGCACCTACACAACCACTTCCCAAAAAATGGATGTGCAACTTTATTAAAAAGTGCCATTTAGCCCACTGCAACGTAACCTGTTGCAACAGGTTGTGAAAAGGATAATGCTACATACACAATTCCCCCCCCCAAACATCCAACAGGCCCCTATTAGAACCACGAACCACCTACTAAAGCTCTCCGAAACCTCTTAAATAAAAGACTCTCTGGCCCAAGGAGAAACACAAGAGTCGCCTACAACACAAGTGCAAAGACCAAAATAGCATTATGCAGAACAGGCAGGCAGAAGATTAGCCGAGTGCATCCATGCACACCAAGCAGCAGTCAGAAGATAGGATAAAAACATCTTAATTGCACAAGATGTGGACAAATTTCACCATAGTTTCAGATGGTGGGAGATGGTCCAAAGACGCCAGAGAATTTCTGGAAGCCTGGCACTCAAACAAATCACCATCAACAGGCACATAGAGATAAACCAGGTGTATATACTATTCAAAATAGCCAATTAAAAACAAACCAAGGAAGATAAAGACCAGAACACATCATTGCCAGCAGCCAGCAGCTAGATAGGCAGGGATTGACACCAGACAAGCAACCAAGCAGAAAACAATGTCCTAATCAAGGAACTAACAAGGAGAAAAACTCCCTCCAATACTGGCAGAGCAAGCTACAAGGAGCAAACCCCACACTCCATGTCCCTGATGATGTTACCCAGTAGGGTAGCGAAGTGTATTCTAGCATTTAATATATATATCATTCCCATTTTATCAGCATATAAACTGGACTCTTTCAGTAGGTCTTCTCACTAGAGTCCACTCCCAGAGATGTGTGGTGCTGTCCGTATATCTTGGAATAGAAAGCCCAGGATTTCCAGCCAGCCTGCTTCAATCGGAAATCTTGCCTAATTCCCTCTGTGATTAGGTCAGCTCTGGGCCTGCCGGCCTGTTGCCAAGCCCTAAAAACTTGGGATTTTGCCAGGCCAGGGGAGCTTGGCTCTGTGGACGGTCATTTTAGGATGCTCTGCTGCTAGGCGCTTTGTGTTGTGTGTGTGTGTGTGACTTGAAAGCTTCCCAGAGTCCCAGGCCCCTATGGGACTCCCTGTGTCTCCCTGTGAAAAGAAATTGCAGACGAATCTTATTTGCTTGGCAGCCAATATTTTGAATTTTAGAACCTTGAAACCAGATTGGGAGAACCTGCATATTCACCCCATATTCAAATTGTATGAGTGGTTTCTTAATATAGTAACTAAAATTCAGAACTCTCAAAGGTGCTTTTTCCAAAAGGCAGCTGGACTTTCTTGGTATTTTCCCCCCTTGGAAAGCATTTCGCTTCTCCTCCAAGGAGCTTCTTCAGTTCTCAGTGGAGAGAATTGAAGACCCGAATAGAACTACTTTGTAGTTCATCAGTATCAATTACCAAATCAAATTTC
>JANHFN010000917.1:102336-112438 GCA_032468175.1 Toxicocalamus goodenoughensis | reverse complement strand
GTTACGGTTAGCGTTTGACGGCTTCGCGCATCCAGGGGACACCACTTGGAGGTGGCAGACCACTCGTCCCCCCCTGAAACCAGTGTAAATGTACAGCTGAATACAACAATCAAGCAGTAATAAGAATTACTGGGGCTGTGAATGCTTCATATTCAATTCGACATGCCCTGAAGCATGGAATGCATGAATGCAGGACCTCTTTTGCAGTTTCTTAAAGTAACTGCTTCTCTTGGGATCAAACAAAGAATAACTAAATTGTAGTCCTCATTCTCTCTGAAATTTGACTTCAAGTTCTGCAATGTCTCCTTTAACATATATACTCAATTTGAATGAAATCTATAAAGTGGCTAACCTAAACCTATACAAAAAGTTTAACAATAAAAAGTTTAAAATAATTTTAAAATGTACTCAAATAACCACATTTCAAAGTGGAACATTAAAACAGAAAATAGCAAAAAAGAACTTCAAAACCACAGCATATAAAACAACATTAAGTTTAAAAAAAAGGAACAACCAGAAATCTGCTGGACATAAAAATATGAATGTGCCTGGGCAGGGAAGTATTTTTCTCTTAAGTTCTGACATTTGGACACCATTACAGGTAGGCCCCGACATATGACCACAATTGGTTCCAAAATTTCTGTTGCTAAGTGAGACAGATGTTAAGAGAGTTTTTGCCCCATTTCTTGCCACAGTTGCCCAAGTGAATCGCTAAAGATATTAACTTAGTAACACAGTGGTTAAATGAATCTGGCTTCCCCATTGACTTGGCATGTCAGAAGGTCACAAAAAGGTGACCACATGACCCCAGGACACTGCAACCATCAGGAATACGAGTCAGCTGCCATGCATCTGAATTTTGATCATGGGGATGCTGCAACGATCAGAAGTGTGGAAAACGGTCACGTCACTTTTTTCAGTATTGCTGTAATTTTGAACAACTGCTAAACAAACTGTTGTAAGTCGAGGGCTCCCTGTACAGTTTTGCCTTCTTGCATTCAACTCATTTACATGGTTTCCCAAGAATGTATTGACTATCTATTTAGGAAAAGACCTCAACATATTCAGATATTGTGCTTAGTATCTTGAGTAAATTTGTAACAATTTATGGCAAGTGGGTTTGCCATAAAAACTGTTTTAATCTTAATGTAGCATGCAATACAGCATTTTCTAAATAGAAAGATTAGGAATATTTAGAGGAATTAAACAAATGGTACTATAAACGTAAGTGATATCATTGTGCAAAATAGCATACTCACTGGATTTCCATATATTGAAAGTTCTTTAATACAAGGGAGATATTCAAGTTTTTCAAGTTCAACCAAATCCTGCACCCAAAATAAAAAATAAATTTTGTTCAGTAAGTTTTTACAGGTAATCCTCATGTAATGACCAATTATTCAGTGGTCATCGTGGACCACCTATGCAGCCTCCACAGAGCCGTGTTCACATCACACCTTGTGTGCCATGTACACATTCTCCTCTGCCTGCTAGCAACTATCACCAGCCCTTACTTGCCTGCTGGCCTGCTTGCAAACTGCGACCCACTTAACAACCTGCAATCCTTCCTTAATGACAACAGGGATTGCCAGAATTGCCATCACTAAGTGATGGTTGCATGATATGGTGCTTTAATAATTGCATCACTTAGCATCAGAATTTCTGGTTCTAATTACCATTGGTAACCAAGTTCTGTGTAGATTTTCTGTAAAAAATACATCCACAAAGTCACACAACATGGCATATGGGTATATGCATACTAGAGAAGGCATTTTAAGATACAATTCAAACAAAATAACGAAGAAACCCCAGAGATGCCAAAGATTTGTGTGCTATTTCCAAACAATACTAGATATAGACAGGGGCCAGATGCAATTTGTGAGGCATCCATGTATCATCTTTAATCCACAGTGCACTATTTTTTTCCTGTTTTTTTCAGGCTTCAAATTCTGATTTCTGTTATAGTCCTTTCTGTCTTATGATTTCCAGCTGACTCACTCTCCTTTGCAAATAAAGGAATGAAGGAAACATCACTTTCTATATTAGTTAACCTCCTCCACCCTAATGCTCTCCAGATGTTATGGGAGTACAGCTTCCAAAATTTCCACTCAGCTGATATGCTGGCCAAAAATTCAAGCAGCTACAGATTAAATATATTTGGAAGACTTCAGGATGTGAAGGCTGAGGTATAAGACCTACTGTACCTGAATTCTGTTGAGACCAAGGAAAAGCTTCTGTAGTTTTCCCAAGGGAAGCAAATTGTTGAGTTCACGCAGACGATTCTCCTCCAGGTGAAGAGCCAGCAAGGAGCTCTGTCTGGCAAAAGAATTCTCACTGATAACTTTAATTTTGTTATGATCCAGCACCAATTCCTGCAAAATCTGCATGCCTTCGAGCCCTTCAATGTGGCTGATTTCATTTCCTGTTACACCAAAATCAAAAGTGGATAGGGAAAAGATACAATGGACAAATGGACAACTGAAAATAATTAAAAGGACAAATATTTCAGAATAGTTATATCCTCTTCACCCAGCCAAAAACATACCGCTGAATATCAGGTCTTGATAATGAATACTTGTAACCTCCATTGATCGTGGTACTTAATGTTCCTATTTCTGAAGTATCTCTGAATAAATGGGGATTTATTTGATCTGCAATTGAGTCATGTTTATATTTTTGTGAAATATATTGGGCTACATAATTTATTTCAAAGTTAGTGTGTCATATGAACTCAGCAGCTGATGGCTTATTATGATGATGAATCCAGATTATTGTAACAACTATGATTTAATCAACAAACTATAGTTACAATAACACTGATTTAGTTAAATATGTTAACAATTATACCCCAAGCTGATCAAGTTGGCTTTCCATGATGGGAAGCCAATGATGTCATGAAAAGACAAATATGGTATTATTTTAAACCCATGTATACAATATCCCTTCCTTCCTTCCTGTCAGCAACTGCCTAGACGAGGGGTGTCAAACTCACAGCCTGCGGGCCAGATGCGTCACGCACTGGCCACATCCATCCCCATTTTAGTGAAGGGGGAAAAGTTGTGATACGTCACGTGACGTGAGTTTGATACCCCTGGCTTAGACTAATCCCTGCAACTTTTGGTAAGATTTTCTAAGTGGTTACCATTGTCTGCTTCCTAGAGCTGAAAGAGTGATTGGTCCAAGGTCATCCACCTAGCTTTGTGCCTAGGTTGCACTAGAATTCATGGTTTCCCAATTTCTAGCTGGTGCCTTAATCCAACACCAAGTTGGTTTTGTCTTTAATATTTAATGATTAATAAATTTAATATATTGTTCTTTATTTTGTAGTTTGAGTTTTTCCTATGTCATGTTAGCTGCCCAGTGTCAGGGTTCCGGCAGTTACCCCAATTAAATCATGAGTCTTGAGCCAAACTTCCAAAACTAAACAGGATTTATTTGGGAGTTAACATGTCAGCACTGCCTGAGTGTAGCCGACTCTGAGATACATAATTCACTGTCATCCTTTAATCTGGTTTCCCCCCCACCCCCCTGGGTGTATCATAATTCATATTCTCCAATGAGACACATCCATAGCCAAGAGTAATCTATCATGTTCTCCAGTTAGATTTTTGCATGGCAGAAACTTCAGTTAGCTACTTACTATCTCTGAAAAACTATGTATGGAATGCACTTTCGATTTCCAAGCTGCTGCACTGCTCTTTCAAACTCCTTTCCCCCCTCCATTTCTGTTGGCAACTCTAAAATGACCATAGAAATATTTTTATAAGTTGACAGACTACCTGCACACACATACACACACACAAATGATTGTTAACTATTCTTTCCCAGGGATGGTATTCTACCGGTTCAGACCGGTTCATGTGAACCGGTAATTCCGGAGACCATTTGGCCCCACCCTCCTGCCCCTGCTCTTTCCTGTGCTTTATTTCCTGGGTTTTTAGCTCAGCTGATTCGCAGTTTGCCGCACATCAGCTGTTTTACCCACTGGTGATGCAGCAGAAGTGATTGAGTTGAAAATGCGTACGCTCACCAAACCGATTGTTACATCTATTGAATTGCACCACTGGCCTGTCCCCCACTTTCTTTAAATCTTGTCACTGAAGCATTATAAATTAAAAAGGACTTACTTCCTTACAGAGGTTCTCAAGATCAGCTCCAGAGAACCTATTAGTTTGACTTGCAACATCTGCTAGGGAGACATCAGAATCTATTGGAATTCTTTCCGTGCAGATTTTCAGAACCAAAAGCCTTCCCTATTTTAAAACAACAAGAAAGAGGCAGAGTTATTTGACTAACTTTACAAGTTGTGATGATCTACACCCTCTTAAAAGCAACACCACCACCCCATGAGTTAAAAAAATAGCAATGCACGCAGTGTTGCTCAAGCATATGGTTGCATGGATTAGACGTAGAATACACTGTACAAAACTATGTTTTCCTTAAGGATGGTCTGTTGAAAGGATGAGAGGGTCTCACATCTCTGTATGCTCAATGCATTTGTTTTGTTGTGGCTTAGTGTGTTATGTGGCTTTAGTCCCTATGTTCTATGAACTAGTGTTTATCACATCTTATTATGTCAATCTAGCCAGTATTGACTTAAATAAGTACAGTTAAATAAGCCACAGTTTAGGATGATGCCAATATCTTTCAAAGGAAAGTTGCATATATTCAGAATAGAGCTGGGAGGGGACCTTGTGGTATAGAGTAGAATGAGCTGGAAGGGACCTTGGAGGTCTTCTGGTCCACCACCCCCCTGCTCAAGCAGGAGACCCTATACCATTTCAGACAAGGGACTATCTAGTCTCTTCTTAAAAACCTCCAGTGATGGAGCACCCACGATTTCTGGAGGCAAGCAGTTCCACAGGTTAATTGTCCTGTTAGGAAGTTTCTCCTTAATTCCAGGTTGCTTCTCTCCTTGATTAGTCTCCAACCATTGTTTCTTATCCTGCTCTCTGGTGCTTTGGAGAATAATTTGACCCCCTCTCTTCTTTTGTGGCAGCCCCTCAAATACTGGATGTCTGAAATGAGCAAGGCTACTCCAATATGTCATTTCTCACCAAAACCAGAATATTTAGACATAATGAACTTTGATTTCAAATTCATCTACAGTTTTGGGGCCATACCTTCTCATCTGGTGGTGGAACATAGAGGATCTTGTCTAAGCGTCCCGGACGTAACAAAGCATCATCCAACCGGTCTGGTCTATTTGTTGCAGCAACGACTATGACATCTCTGTTAAAAACTTCCTGAAGTTCTAACTAGTAAGTTGATAGAAACGAGGAACTTTAAGCCATTTAGCTAAACCATCTTGTCTTTCCTTGGCCTTAGATAGCCCACCAACAGGCTTTATATGATGACCCAAAGGGGCGTGGCACAAAGGCAACACAGTCACATAATCAATAAGAGTCCCTTTATTATCTCCAACTTTGCCCCCAATGTCCAGGTTTCCTTCGGCTGGAGAAAAAACTCTCCCAGGAACAGCCTTTAACTGTAGAAAATTCTGTCCACCGTGGTTGCTATCTGTAAGGGAACATTGCTCTGGGCTGTGTGACACTTTGCTGAATATATTTGGCCTCCATAGAGGTTTTGGGAGAAGGAGCTGCAACCTGACACATTTTAGTAAAATCTATTCAGTAAGGAACATTGGGTAGCAAAGAAAAGGTTGGTGTTTTTTCTAGAATTGCCTTCATAGGTACCGACCCGTTTCTCACCCTCACAGTTTTACCAAGGCCTGCTTGATTATCTCTCCTGTGATTAGATACATTAATCCTGTGGTTAAAATACCATCCAGAGTCATTGAGAGTCAGGTGGCATGCAAATGATATACAAATTTAATAAGTAACAATGCTCTTTATTTGCTGATATTTTTAAAGAATTTACAATTGCTCTTCTCATGAAAACCACTCTGAATGACAAGAAAAAAAATTAAGTAAAACAATTTAAATTGATAAACTACATCAGTATTTCTTAATCCTGGTAAGTTGAAGATGTGGAGTTTTATTTATTTATTTGTTTGTTTGTCGAAAGCTTACAATACAACAGAAACAAGAATAAAAATAAAGTTTAAATACAAGAAATAGGAATTAATAATTGGGGACAATAGGACAGTGACGGTAGGCATGATTGTGCGGTTATGCATACCCCTTACAGACCTCTAAGGAATGGGGTGAGGTCTGCAACTCCCAGAATTCCCCAGAAATTGCCTTTGCAAGCAAAAAGAGGTAAACTGAGATTAAATTTTCATCATGCTTCCATTCCACCTGATTAGATTCTTAAAAATTGGATTCCCTTCCCCACAAGATCCTTGCAACTTTTAGGATGATCTTGATTGACAGGAAGAGTCTGAACAAATAATATGTGATGGACCTACAAACCAGGCAGGATTTTGACTTCACTGCTGTGTGGTTGCCATCTTGACTTTGTTGATCACACTCTGCGGACATCCCTGTCTTCGATGGAAAAAGTAAGCAGTCCTAATAAACTGAAAATAGTCTAAAATGAAACCAAGGGTTTGTTTTAAGAGCAAAACTTGTTAAATGTTAAAATGTTGGAAATAGACCTGGGACCATGAATATAGCAAAAAGAAATATTGTTCAAAAATATTGAACAATTTTTTTTTGTTCTTTTGCTGCACTAAACCTGTAGGAAAAAGAAGGCATAAAAATAAAATTATCCTTATTGGAGAAATACCCCCTTTTATTCTCTTCCCTCTCAGTTCCATTTAGTTGTTTCCTGGCACTACCCTCCAGATCCCTTCTGAATGCCTCAATCTGCAAATTCCCCTCAAAGGAAAGCTCAAACTCATTTCGGCTGGATTGAGAAGATAACCATAGCGATTAGGTTTAATATGAGGATGGGAGACCACCAAGAAACCAGTTAGTATTATGGTTAGAACTTCCTTTGTATTGTCAAAAAATCAGTCAAACAATCAGAATAGAGCTGAAAGTGTCTATGGAGACTCTCAGTCATCCAGGTCATGGTTGTCCCAAAGTGTTGTGGTTAGCCAGCAGCAGGTGCGGATGATGGAGGAGAGCGAGGACTCATGAGAGGCCAGGACCATTAGGGAGTGGACTGCTGCCTTCAGAGATTGTGGGGGCTGGCAGCAGCGATAAGGTTCCCGAGGAGCCTGTGCCAAGCACACTTGCGCGCAGGATTGATCGTAGGAGAGAGCAGTTACAGCAGCACAGGCAACTTGGGAGTAAGGCTGCAAGGTAATGGCCCCTCCCTCAAGAGGATAAAAGCCAGATTTGAAGAAGCGTTCTCTGCAGAAGGCAAAGACGCTCTGAAGCTCAGCCTTGTGGACATCATAGTTAATATTTGAAAACTCTTGTAAACTAGTTCTTATCCCTGGGTTTTTGGCAGCCTTGACAAACAACTTGGCAAGATTCTATCTTGTCAAGGCTAATTAGTTAGAAGCAGCCTTTTATCTGTGAAGAAGCAGAATTCGTAGATTAAACTTTAAAAAGTGGGGGCTGCTGCCTTTGTCTTGTGTTTGCTCTCTTGGAACCTGGTTGGGTCAGAACAAGTTTCCTATGACTGGCATTGATATTTTTATTTAAATAACTCTGCCCTATGCCCATCTCAGATGACTTCCAAGTACATCAGAAGCTTCAGGCAACCCAGTGCTTTCTTAAGGAACAAACAGAATGTCATAGCCTCCCTACATTGCAACTGGACATTTAATCTGGTTTTCTACCAAGTTTCTCCCATCTATACAATAATCTAAAAAGATGAATGGCAAGATTATTGGGTCATTCATTCCTAATGGAAGCACAAGTGAATTCTGTGGCTTTCCAACAGTAGCGCCTGACTTGTCAAACAACAGAACTTCACCAATTGTCACAAGTCACAAATTCTGACAATCCAGAAAGAGGGCTATTCAATAAAGAATGGAGAAACTTTTCTGCCCAAAACGAGTGGGAGGGATATAAAATTGTAGACACCTTATTCAACACTAGCCAAAAGCACCATTCAGTGATGGTGATTAAAAGGAAAGCAGGGGAAATTCTAATTGTTTCTGTTGTTTCAGTTCCTAAAGGAAGAGGGATTAATCATGATAAATATGGTGAAAGAGATAAAGGAAGAAAACTTCCAATTCTTATCACTGAGTCAGGAATAATGAGGGGGCAGTGTTCCTGGTCTTTCTAGACACACATGCAAAGTGAAAATGGTGTGGGAATTGGATGAGGATCCATAGTTTTTCAGAAGATAGATGGCACTTATGTCAATAGTCAATAATCACCTCGCTCCAGGATTCAAAACCACAGAGCAAAAATAATCTACTAGGCCATGGGACAGGCAGGAAAAAGATGAGCCAGAACTGCAGTAGGTAGAAAAGGAAATTTCACTCTCACATTCATCATAGAAAAAAAATTATTGTGTAGCTTGCCAATGTTGAATGTCTGATAAGCTGTTTGCAAGTTTGAGCCAGAGAGTCTGACATACTCACAATGATGGATTTGCAGTTCCTTATTAATGTGTCTATCTGGAATTTTTCAAGAGGTCATTTGCAAGAAATTTGGAGAAGATCAGTGTTTAATCTGCTTTTCTTATTGTGCTGTTAGTCTATCCTTATAATTTTCATAAAATTCTTGCTTTATGAAGATTGTTCCTTTTAACAAAGTCTTTAAAGCAATTCTGAATATAATTACCGCATAAACTCACTTCCTACCTGTGCATTGGAATTTAGTAGCAATTAGCATATATCAAGGTGACAAAGTTGTTGTATGCAGAAGTTGTTAGACTATAGTAGCCCTCAAGATTCTGATAGCAGCAGATGATACTATTTGGCAATGCCTGTTTTGTAAAAGAGTTTTTTTTTCCTCATTGAATTATCAAATAATTATTAAGCACAAAACTAAATAAAACTGTTCAAAAAATTGAATAGTGATGAAGACATTAAGAGGCTTCTGGAGTGGGCAGCTATATTAAATCAAATATATTTAAATGAAATGTTTATTTATTTATTTTATTTATTTAATTAAACTTCTATACCGCCCCTCTCCCGAGGGACTCGGGGCGGTGTACAGCGATTAAAAACTTACAAAAATTACAAAGATTACAAAAATTAAAACATATTAAAACGAAATATTAATTCTGCTGTAAAATTTAAAATTGGAGAAGACTCAAATTGGAGAAGACTCCTGGGAATCCATTTTAAGTTTGGGCATCTTCAAAGAAATGCCAAGGGATATTTATTTAGGTGTGTCTTCTTCCTTTCTATGTGACTTCATTCTCATCCCACAAGAGCTGTGGTGACGCAGGCTGACTCTACTAACTACCAGCAGTTCGGTCTTTTTTAAAAAGTTTTTAAAATTTTTTAACAACAAACATAAAACAACAAATAAAACCTTCTTTCAACCAGCAGTTCGATCCTGACTAGCTCAAGATTAACTCAAACTTCCATTCTTCCGAGGTCGGTAAAATAAGGGCCCAGATTGTTGGGGGCAAGAGGCTGTGTCTCTGCGGTATATAAATCTAAGTGCTAATGCTAAGTGCTATCCCAGACTATCCAAAGGAAAATAGTTGAGCTGTTTTGCTGTAAATCTTATGAGCAAAGTTAAGAAGGTAGGCAGATTTATGCTTCTGTAATTGTATAAATGTAATTTTTACTGGGATTGCAACTATATCATGGTGTGCCTTAATTTTACTGCATTTGTGTGTGCTTAGTTTTCATTTGTTCCTTTTTTAAATATTAAGTTTAAAAAACTTGTTCCAGCAGTGGGCAGTTACAAACAAAATGTTTGTGCTTTGTTTTATGGAATGTATTGCCACTTTCTTCCATCAGTCTGTTCTAGGCAAATTATGTTCCTTTGGTCACAGTTCAAAAGCACAAGCAGCAATTAACTGATTCAGGGTAAGTATCCAATTTTCAGTTTCGTTTAGTTTACTTTATTGTCATTGCACCTCGTACAACAAAATCAAACACCACCTTCAGTGCACATCATGACCATGAAAATAAACACAAAACACACATCCTTCACCCTTCACTGGAAACCCCTGACACCACACCAACAGTGCACTACACAGCAGAATTCAAAAGAGCTACTGCCCTGGGATAGAAGTTGTTTTTCAGCCTATTTGTCCTTGTTTTTATTATTCT
>JANHFN010000917.1:71357-90473 GCA_032468175.1 Toxicocalamus goodenoughensis | reverse complement strand
GGCAACCACCATGGGCAGCCTGGCAGCCCCCCAGCCTCCCCCTCCCCAGAAGGAGCGCGCCCTGGACCAGCCAAGGGGCGCCCATGGAAAGTCGCCCGGGGCAAGCGAGTCTTGGCCGGCTGGTAAAAGAGCCCGGGAGCCGCTGAGAAGGAGGCGGACGGCGCTGCGGCAGCAGGCGGGAGCCAACGCCGGAACCGGGCGCCAGCAGCCCGGGCAGAGGTGAGCCGGAGCCGGCCGCCGTAGGGCAGAGAAAGGGGCAGGGGGAGAGAAAAGGAAAGGGTCGCGGGACGCAGAAGAGGGGCGCCGGGCGCGCAAACCTGTTGGCGCCGCATCCTAGGGGTCTGGCCTTTGTGAGGGGGGTGGGAAACAAAGGGAGGGGGAGGGTCGGTTGGAGTGACAGGACGGGACGGGAGCTCTGGAGATCCTGAAAACTAGAACATCCCCCACCTCCATACGCAAAAACAGCCTGGGTACCAGCCTGGGTACGTGGCCTTTCTCCCTTTTCTGAGAAACCCACCCGAGCCCGCTTGGTGGAGCTCCCCCCAGAGCCTGCTCCCCCCCCCCTCAGCCTGACCACCTGCCTGCCTTCTCCAAGCTGGCACCCTTGAGAAGATGTCTGGATCCTTCTGGCTGGCAATTTAGGGAGTTGGGGGTCCTAGCTGGCACAGAGCAAATAGGGTGGGAAATACACCTGTCAGGGGGTTCTTTTTTTCCTGGATTGTCTTCAGGGATCTAGAGAGAGAGAGAGAGAGATCTCGTTGGGTTGCACCAGGAGAGACTTCCTAAGTCCAGCTTTTCGGATCCCCATCTCAATCCGGGGGGGTGGGGCTTTTGTTCCATCAAGGAGAGCTTTGGGAAAGGATCCAGTTTGGGTAGATGGAGGCCAAGGGATCTGTACAGGTGGCCAAGGCGACGGACACATCAATTCTGCACAAGATGAATGAAATGGGGGTGAAGAAACAGCTACCCACCTTTCTCTGGACATGTCCTTGGGGGCACTTTTCCATGTTCTACATGGGGCAGGAGGAGCCCCAGAATTTTAGATCAGAGTATCTCAACCTCAGGAGTTCTTCAGATGTGGGGGCCTTGGTGCTCTCTGAGCTTGGTTGCTTTCTTGCAGATGTTTCATGACCCAGTTGATCATCAGTGATAGGAGGGAGTTGGGTTTGCAATGTGGAGGAGGAGGAGGAGGAGAAGGAGGAGGAGAAGGAGGAGAAGGAGGACTGTGGGTCCTTGGTGCTCTCTGAATTTGGTTGTTTTCTTGGAGA
This sequence comes from Toxicocalamus goodenoughensis, assembly GCA_032468175.1. Taxonomy (NCBI): domain Eukaryota; kingdom Metazoa; phylum Chordata; class Lepidosauria; order Squamata; family Elapidae; genus Toxicocalamus; species Toxicocalamus goodenoughensis. The sequence goes on along the minus strand of JANHFN010000917.1, from coordinate 89,205 downwards.
TGTTTCATGGCCCAACTAGGTAACTTCATGGGAGTTGGGTTTCCAATGTGGAGGAGAAGTATTGGATCTTTGATGCTCTTGGAGCTTGATTATTTTTCTTGCAGATGTTTTTTTACCCAACTATAGAAGGGAGTGATAGAAGGGAGTCAGGTTTCAAAGGAGGAAGAGGAGGAGAACTCAAGGAGGGGTCCTTGGTGGTTCTCTTGTGGTTTTTCCCCCCTCTTCTCATCGACTAAAAAGAGTTAACATAAGGTTAATTAAGCACAACTTCACCCCACTAACAATACCAGTTGCAAGTCTTCTTAATACCAGCTCAAACTTTAAAGAAAATGATCTCTAGAAAAAGAGAACATCATCAAAGGATGCTAGTCAGCTACACACACAAAAAAATGGAGTTTGAATTTTCACCTTGCCATATTTTCCCCCAGAGCAAAAGAAGGGAGAAGCCTACTTGTTTTCCCACTCTGCAGATGAAAAGAGGGTTTTGTGAAGTAGGAGAATAGGGATGCAGTGCTCTCTATTGTCAGCACCGAGAAATTCAGAATGTTGCTCAGATGTTATTCCAGGAAATTGGTCGAGTGCCGAGCTTATCCATGGTGCAAAATTTGCATGTAGGGAAAAAAAACGGAAGGGTTGGACTGTTGCTTCCAGTGTCAGAGAAGGAAAATGTGGTGGTTCACAGTCAAATTCTGATTTTTGGACATCTGGTGGACTAGAACCTTGTTTAGGCTTGTTGGGAGTTAAAACCCACCCCTCTCCTAGGAAAATGAAATATTTTAGGATATACTAAAAAGGTAGTATATTTCCCCTAAAAAAGAGCAGCAATTCGAAATATTGCTTGAATGGAAGAATGGATTTAATAACAGATGGGAATCTTGAAGCCTTTAGGTCCTACAAGAACCAGGCTTCTCTGGTGCTTTCTACGCCCAATAGCTGAAAGATGCTAACTCCACCCAGGAATACTTGCCTTCAAAAAGTATTCCAGAATAAGTGTGTAATTCTGATGACCCACCAAGAACATGCATGGAGATGGTGCTCTTTTCTTCCAACGTCTAGGTCAACAGCCATGGGCTCCGTGGGGGGAGATCACCACTTCAAGGAGGGACGTCCAGGGGTGACCCCTGAAGGGAACATCATGATGAGCTTTAGTTTTGACAGCTACCAGCTGGAAGAAGAAGAGTTTCAGGAGAAGACAGGTCATACCAAAGGAGTCCTCACGTTCATGGAACCAGGTAAAAGTTGAAGAGATGGCTTGGGACCTCTGAAAATGAGGTTCCCATGGAGAGTAGTGCTTTTGGGGATAGCAACTGAATGTTCTTCAGTGTTTTTAGATGTTGTAATTCTCTTCTCTTACATGACCATGTCTATCTATCTCCAGCTTAAGGACCTATGGATAGACTTCTGTTTGAGTTCCCAGGGTGATTCTCATCCAACCTGGCTTCCATGTTCATGAAGATCTCTTAATGACCATTGAGCTTCTCACACTCAATGGACAGTTTTGGATCTCCCCTGATTTGTTCTGGGGAAATTCTTTTCATTTTCATTTTCTGCTTGCCTTTGATTAGAGCCGTGGTTACGGTTGGGATTAAGAATCCCAAGGGTTTGAAAAGTATAGGATCGAATAGAGTGAGGTTCAGGATGTTGGTGATCCTGGTTTTTCAGTTCGTTGGATTGGAGGAGTGAATCCTAAGCTTTCTGACCAATCCACAAACTGACGGTCTTTGCATGTCGGCAAAGCAACAACAACAACAAAAAATTGAAGGAAGAAAATAACAGCCGTCGTAATGTCAGACCTGCCCAGGGGTGGGATTCTACCGGTTTGGACCGGTTCTATAGAACCGGTTGTTATGATTCTGCACAGTTCGGAGAACTGGCAATAACATGCCCCTGGCTGGCCCCGCCCCTCTCCATCCGCCCAGTCAGTCCTTATTGCGCATGCATGACATCACCCATGCCTGACATCACTGACTACATTCTCCCCCACCCAGTCACTCCTTAAGGTATTTTCCCCTCCTGAGGATCAGTTGTTCCCACCACACTCTCATTTTTTGCCTTCCTGGGCTCCAGGGAAGCTTCCTGGGAGCATAAACACCCCCCCAGGAGGCTTCCCTGAGGCCCACAAGGTCCAAAAATGGAGTGCAGGGAAGGGTGATACAAAAAATAATAAGAAGAACCCACACCCACTTACCCACAGAATAGGTTGTTAAAAAATTTGAATCCCACCCATGGACCTGCTAGCACTTACACCTCTAAGTAGAAATGATCCTTGGCTCCATTTATTGAGAAAAGTATCAAGTGTATTGCATGGCCAGAACTGAGAATCGCACGCCAAAAATCCCTAAGTTCAACTTTTGCCTCTCTGAACATCACAGACTCCTCCCCCCTCCAATGGCCAATCAGGTCCAAGCAAGATATTTTCAGAACGGTTGGTAGGCAGTTGCTTTCTTCTCCCAGCCGGTTGACCTTGAGGCATCATTATTACATTACATTAGTTTATATTTATATGCCGCCCTTCTCGAAAGACTCAGGGCGGCTTACAAAGTGTTAAGCAACACTTATAAGTATATACGCATTACAATTTAATAGTTTAATTTTAATTTGCTATCTATTTAAACACCATTTCATGCTCCTATATCCCCTTTTGCAGACAATCCCAGGTATTCCACTCAAGAACTGATATTTTAAACCTAATTTGAATGAAAGTTCTCAATCCTGTTCTGGTGGCAAGAAACTTCATCATCTCTGTACAGCCACTGAAAATATTCTGTGTTCTGCATATAAAGCTTGTGATGTATTTGTTCCTTGCTCCATGTTTAATATGATTATGTCGCACTGGCCAGCTCCAAATAAAAATAGTGGGAGCCTCCCTCAAGTTTCATGTGGGGGAAAATGCATAAAATAAACTGTCTACATTTCACATCAGCTTAAGTTGTTGGATACCATTTTTCAAAATGACACCAATTATAGTATGCTTCAAATGCCATCCCCACCCGTTTGATTTGAAAGTCAAAGTAAGATAACATATAGTCCAAACAAAATTTGCACAGACCAGGATTAGAAGTATTTTTTGGAGAAATGGAAACATGGACATAAATGACAGCTGTGCAAGTTTTCAGGTAAAAGCTACCATATCCCCAAAGTACAGCTATATAGAATTAAAAAACAGAAATATATTACCTTCAAGGTTAACAATGCAGTTTCCATCTAATGTGAGTTCCTCCAGATTAAGACAATGATCTAAACCTTCTATTTTAGTCAGATTATTGTTGCTGAATGATGCCCATCGCAAATTCTCTAACTGTTCTAACCCACTGATTTTGCAGAGATGCTGTCCATCCAGATCTAATACAGTAATCTGTTTGGGGGAAAAGAGCCACACACAACTCCCTCTGTAACAAACATTAAGTGACTATAATAGCAAGTATAATATAAGGGGAACTCAGGTGGGAAGTGCTTTAGGAATGTTTGACGGTATGGTATATCCCCTTCTCTCTGATCACTCCACTGCAGCCATTTTATTCAATAGTTCCTTTCTTTATTAGTTCCTTTCATCTCCCACTCATCCTACTTTGAACACCAACTTTTCCCTGGGTTTCCAAGAGGATAGAGGATAGCAGATCAAGAATTAGCCAATGTAATATAATCATTGAACTGTTGGGCATTGGCTGAGGAAGACTCTGGCTTAGTCAATTTTTTTCAGCCTAATTTACTTCAAAGGCTATTATGAGAGTAAAAATGGAAACACATGTGCACTTTGCTGGAGTTTTTGGGAGGAAAGAAGTGTGGGACATAGGTGTATGTGGGACAAAGAAGTAAAACTACAAATAAAGAGCAAATATAGTAAGTGAACACAAGAGCAAAAGATGTGGCATCTTGCCAAAAGATAATCGTGTGAGTGTAAAATTATTCCAGTTAATAGAAATTTGGAAAAAGAAGTAGGAGGGAATGGAATATTGACAAAAGTGAAGCACTGTGTAGTGGAGTTCCCATTTCCGCTCCACATTCCTTACACAAGAATACCAGTTGTTCTGAAATACATCCACTTTGTTATTGCTTATCTGACTCAAGATTTTGGCATACGGCAAGACACTAAGGACATGCAGCTTCTCCTGATCTGTCCGAGAATACTCTATCAGAGACATCTGGAAAATAAAGACAATCAGATTAAATGGTACATTAAAATAAAAGCATATGCTGCACATTTCAATTACAAGAGTATACAATTTAATAATTTCCAGTGGGATTTTTTGCACTAAAGCAGAGTTATTACATACACTGTTAACTCTGCCTTTAATTCTATCTGTGAGGTATAATAAAATTCTCCACCAACAAACCTAATCTCTCTTTATCTCAAAGGGTTTTTGCTGCTTTCTAGTTATGTATCTCACAGTTTTGAGATTACAAATAGTGGTCCTATGCACAGACACTAAAAGGGAATAATTTTCTGAAATGGATTGTTATTTTGTGAATAATTGACTCCAAAATGTCTTAGATGTCCGTAAAGTATAATATTCCTAGAAAACAATTACACAATGTTGAAGTGTAAAATAACTCTGAGCTAGAGAATTATACCACGAGCAATTCAAACATTTTCTTTCAAATAATACTGACAAAAATATGCCAGTTAAGTGCTACTCCAGTTCATAAATCTCAAGGCACATTACGTTTTCCAGGATGTCATTAAAAACCTTGCATTTTTAAATATAGCAGTAACAATGACACTTAAAACTAGATTTTAATTTGCCTAAAATGTTGCAAGCAATGTACAATTATCATTTTAAGAAACAAAGAACCATCAAACCTCGGTGATTTTGGAGTCTGTTATATATTGAATAGCAGCTGCTGCCTCTTCTCCAGTAATCAAAATTCCATCAAGGTGTCTCAGAGCTCTCAACTGACCAATCACACTCAGACGCACAGAGGCTGGCTTTGGGAGAAGAAAAACAGGCATGGGATGCTGTGCTCTAATTTCAAACTATTCAATGATCACCTCTGCCTGGAGTAATCAGCTTTCAGGCTACTTCCACAGCTTGCTTCTCTTTCCTTTTCTCTCCCTACTGCTCTCTGGTTCTGCTTACACCGAAATCTTTCAAACAGTCTTCCCTGATTAATACCAATATTTGTTTTGATTTCAGATACCAGTTCTAAAATTCTTCTGTCTTCACAAATGCATGGACCTGGAACATTCATTGTTACAGGCTTGACACACCTATTTTAGTATTTTATTTTATTTTAAACAGGGGAAAAAAATTGCAGCTTAAAATTATCAACAAGGCACATGCTGCATGTGTCCTGTAATCAGCTCAAAGCTGCATTTTATGATGGAAACAGATAGCACCAGAAGTTGGACTAACTTAAAACTTCTTTTAAAGAGCTATTTTTTGTCTTGATTGTGAAGTGCAAATCCTCTGCTTTATGTTCATGCATTGGATGTTTTCAATTGTAGAAGACTTTTTAAGACAATTGTTCTTCTAGAAGGAGTAATCGGTACATGTGACTCTAATGCTTCAATTTTTACTGACATTTCTTATGACCTGGCTCTTTTCCCAGGCTTGAAGTTAGAGCTTATGGAGCCTGATCATTTTAATTTGTGTGTGTGTGTGTGTTATGTGGTTTTGTCTATATGGTCACTTTTCTTCAAATTATTATTTTTAAAAATATTGTAAGCAACTCAGTCTTTGTGGAATTGAGTGGACATGAAATCCAATAAATAAACTGATTAAAGCAGGCTTTACATGTAAGGCAGTAACAACTGCAGCTGATTGAAATGTACCTTATGCCATGGATTATGCCTGATATCCAAGCTGAGCAACATCGGTGTATGTTTACGTAAGACACCAATTTCTTCAGCTGGCTTTTTCAGCTGATTCCAGCTTAAGTCCAAATACTTCAGTTTGTTTAATCCTCTAATGCCTTCAAGAGTTATGACATGGTTATGGCTGGCATCAAAATATTCCAAGCTGGGCTATAAAGTATTCAAAAACAATGGAAAATTCATTTTTTTTATCGTAATAGCTTTCATACCTTTTATTTCCCTCTCTTCCTGTCACCTCTTCCCTCAGCCATTCTTTCCTTTCCTTCCCAATGTTGCTAGCCTTTATTTTAGCCCATCTCTATTATGATTTTATCCAGTTTTCCTGCTATTTCTGTTATAAGAATAAAAGAGGAATGTTGTCTGCATATAATGTATTTCTGACTATGATAAAATGATTGGCATATGCAAATGGCTAACAATTTTGTAAATTAGCTATTTTACTTTATCAGCAATTCATAACTAGTTATATATTCAATTAAGAGACTGGAGGATAGTCTGGAATGAAGTATATTTAGTCTTGAGAAAACTGCCAGGAGACCCAAGAACTATATTTAAAAGTATGTAAAGAATGGTCATAAAATATAAGGCATTATAATTACTAACAATAATGGAACAGATTGTATTTGGGAAGTGGGGTTGGGAGTGGGGGTTGGTGCCTTCAAGTCAGATTTTCTTTTTATTGCTGGTAACTGCCTGGAGTAGTTCCTGTAGATTTCTTGGAAGATTTTTTTAAAAGTGATTTGCCATTAACTCCCTTCTAGGGTAGAGAATGACTGGCCCAAGATCATTCAGCTGCCTTCATGCCTATTGCAGGACTAGAACTCATGATCTCCCAATTTCTAGTCTGATACTTTAATCACTACATTAGACTGGCTCTTGCTTTCAAGAATTACTGGATTCTTGACAGTTCTTGTAAGCAGGTGAGTTGACAACTTGTTGACTTTTGCTGGCTAGGAAGACAGCTTTTATGAGGGGAATTGCTGCTAGATGCTGGATCCGAGCCAACATAATCTCTCCTGAACAATGGAGATATAGTTAATTTTCAATGTATTTAAAATATAATTGGGGGGAATTATGCAGCAAAAGAATGGATTTTGGAAATAATGATTAAGGAGTCAGAGGGATTAAGAATGACTGTTTTGAATTATTTAGAAGGTATTTTCTCATGGAAAAATGGAGTTAGCTTTCATTTCTTTTTGATAAGGAGTCCTTGAAGGTTGGACATTAGAGACCAAAGGATAAAGAAAATGGGGCAGAAATCTTTTGAATACCTTTCAGCCAAGTTTTTGGACAAAATAGATTAAATGCTTGATAAAATTGACAGAGCATGTTCTAATGAAGTTGTTGACACAGTTGACAGACACTTTCTAATGAACAATAAAAAGCTGCAATGGATATCTATGAAATTAATTTGAAGGGGATTTAAATATAATACAAATGGATCTGATATATGACTCATTCCCTACAGGTGATAAACAGATATCAAATCAGGAAAGAGCTCTGCTAAGATTTGGAAGGACTTTTTTAGAAGGATAAATTTTACTTATTAGTACAAAAGAAGTCTGCCAAAGAACTAAAGGATTTCCACATTGATGAGCAGCAAATTACCTCTAAAATTTCTTGGGGGAGCGGGTTAAAGAATATATTTTTAAAAATCAGAGAAAATTTATAAGATAGGTTTATTCAACCAGGGTTAAAAGGAAAGAGTTACATCGAGTTACCCTTACTGAGCTTTTTCTGACAAAGATGAATTTGACCTTGTTTTCCTTATCTAAGCTATAGAGAGAAGAGAGGCTATATTGTATTTAGTGACAGTGATAAGCGTCTTAAAATGATTTTTATTTGCTGTGATGAAGTTGAGGCCTGGGAATAATATATGCTGGAATTGCAGTTATTGAGCGAAGCACTCACGTGACATGCCACCTAACAACCACTTTGCTCAACAACTGAAATTCCAGTTCCAATTGTGTTTCTAAGTCAAAGATCATGTATACTGCACTTTTGACACAAACTGATAGAAAACCAAGAGCTATTAAAAGAAAGGAAACTTTCAGGAGAATGATCTCCTACAATACTAGGCTTGCAGCTAAAAACATATGAAGGCAATAGAAACAAATGCTTGTTCTTAAAACAAAGGCCTGTCAATATCAGATTGCAAATTTTGGTTAAGTTTGTGTGTTGCATTATAGATAATTAGGACAAGGATATGGTTGGTTCAGGTAATATACTTGAATCAAACACAATATCCATCTTCCAATTTGGGTGCATATTCCAGACTCATACTTAGCAAAATCAATTTTTCTTCATCAGAAATACACTTGCAAATACATGGAATCAAGTTGCTGTTTTATTCACACAATAATTTTGGGGAAAGATAAGCAAAAAATATTCCTTGGTGCTGCTATTATCTTTTAATCCTCATTTCACCTCCCCCAAATTATTGAAACTCCCACCCCTAATTTTGTCCTCCAGAATAGAGAGGCATTTACCCAAGCCTTAATTTTTTTTTAGGAAAAAATGTATTTTTCTTACCAAGTGATAAACATCATCTAAACAAGTAAATTCATTAAAACTGATAATAAGCTTGCGAAGTCCAGTGAGTCTGGAGATATCTCGGAGTTTGGTAAGCCGGTTTCCATGTAGATTCAGAACCTATATTAGTAGGAAAACAGGAACTGCTTATTGATCTTTTAGTATTTAAGGGATGACAGCTAAGTGTTATGCAAAGCTTTCAGAGCCATGCTGTTTGAAAACAACTATTAAAATTTCCCTAGGGGAGTGCATATTTGTATATGCATGGACATGTAGAAAGCTACAGTGAAGTAAATCAGTTATCATGTCACAGGCTCATGCTGATTCTGAAGATGATGTTCCAACTGAACTTGGGAATGTCAGGAAACCCAAAGGCAAGAATCATGTAAGGCTGATCAAACACAAGTTCTACATGAACAGCTGGAGCAATCTGATATTGACAGTGTACGGTCTCCAAGCACTCACACCCAATAAGCACAGCGGAGAGCAGAAGAAAGACATTTTTTGATGCTTCTTGCTAAGTAAGGGAGTAAATTTCTTGATTAAAGACAATTGGAGAGTCTGAATTAAGAGGCAAGCCTGACCTATGTTCTTTTATTTGAAGCAACTATCTGATTTCTAGGTCTTGTATGGATTCAGCCATGGTAGCGCAGTGTTTGAATGCAGCATTGCAGGCTAATTCTGCCAACTGCCAGCAGTTCAATTCTCATCTGCTCAAGGTTGACTCAGCCTTCCATTCTTCTGAGGTCAGTAAAATGAGGGCCCAAATTATTGGGGCAATATGCTGACACTGTACACCACTTAGAGAGGACTGTAAAGCACTATAAAGTGGTATATAAGCCTAAGTGCTATTGCTATTGCTATTCTGCTTGTGAAACTTACCTCTGCCAAACCTAACTTGGTTCTTGAATTTTGAGCTGGATTTTGACTATTCTTCTATGTGAAAATAAAACTGCTCAGGCAAACTTCCTTTTCAGAAACTGTGTTTTGTTTACATGACCTTTGTTTGTTGGCTCTTCAACCTTCAGTAAACTGTCAATTGCCATAGCAATTACTTGTGTGTAATTGAAACCTAAAGCAAGACATAACTGTGCATGCAATGCAGACAGTGAAGGGAGGGGGTGGCTTCAAGGCAGCTATGCTCTGGAGGATGTAGCTGTCTATATTAATGCTTCAGGAATAGTGTTTGCCCGCCCCATACCAAAGTACTTTACAAGCCCTCCTTTTCAAATGCTCAAAAGTACTTTACAACCCCTCCCTTTCAAATTTGCACAGCCATGGTGATTATCAACAATGAGAGCAGGAATTATGATTCATTAAATACCTCTGCCATCTATTAAAATTATTTAGATATCATAGTTCAAAAAAATTGCTATGCCTAATTTCAACATTTGAATGATTTATGTTGAAAGAGGTAGTGCATTTCCAAAATAAAATTTCAATAAATTTTATGCATTCTTGGAACAGTTTTCTTGATGTATTTTCAAAACTAACATTTTAATGTCAAGACTTGTATCTCAATTGGAAGTATTCAATTCATGAAAGAAACATAATTTCCTAACAAGTGTTCAGGTCTTTAAAAGACTCTACTCCTACAATTTAAATAATCAAAGCAGCTACTATTGGGATTAAAGTCCAGATCACATAATATAGGTACAAAGGCAGATTTACTTGAATCTATTGTTGAGCTTGAGAATGGGACAACACTTTGTAATTCATCCTATTTCAAATCATTCATGTGGGTAGAATGAGCTAGCCTGTTCCTTTTCCATGGAGCTTTCTCCATATTTTCTGTTAGATTCACTTCTGATATCGACGCTACAGTCATTACTAAAATGTACAGAGAATAGTAGCCAATGATATAAGATGTAGTCCATAAGATGGGAGTTCTCCAGCTTTCATTTTACTTCCAAAAAGCCTGATAATTTCTTTTGGTAGACTAGAACTACACAATCCATATCATGCTGTTGAAAAATACCCCATTGCTGTTACTGTAATCCCTGCTTGATTGGCAGGGCTGTCCAATTTGTAAGAATGGGCAATTTACAATTTGAAGAAACAATAAAACCAGGAATTAAAAATACAATGCTATCTAGTGTATTATCAAAGCATACAAACAGAATAATGAAGTAAAAATAATAGATGGCAACAAACCAGCCAATACATATACTGAACAAGAGTTTTGCACTCTACATGAGTTCATTCCATTTAGTCCAATGCTTAGGGAAAGGGCCAGGTCTTTAGGGCCTTGTGGAAGACAGAATAGTCAGGGTTATCCAAACCTCAGGGAGAATGTTCTCTGGGAAAGGCACTGCAATAGAGAAATCATACTCTTCAGGTGCCACTAGGTAACATTGTTTCTTGGAAGGCAGCCAAACATACCTATTCTGCCAGACCTTTTGGGCTTAGCAGAGACAGGCAGTATTGCAAGAAATTAGATTAACCTATTAGATTGTTTTCTTGTGATACTTTCCCCCTTTATCTAAACATGATCTGAACATATTTATTCTGTGAAATCCCCAAATGTCCTTTATTTTATCCCAGTCCATCAATGAGACAGACTTAATTTGTCCTTAGTTGTACTACTTTTACAGTAGCATTTTCTCCATATTCCTTCTAAAGTCCTTCCAAAATGCATAAGCATTTGCCAATGACTGGAAACAGAAGCAATACAGCCAATATAACCAGTAGCAACAGAGGCAGTAATTTTAATGTCAATATTGTATGCTTTTCTACCAATTCAGGGTACTGGATAAACTTCAACTCAGCGGTGGGGAAAGACAGAATCTAATTTTCATTCTGTAACAAGGCAGATGAAAAAAGCTACTTACCACAATCTGACTATAAATGTTGGCCTTTGAGATTGCCATCACAGTTTTTTCATCCAAGCAAATAATTTTGGGCTTAGGCCTAATTATTGGCTCCATGGTTAACACTTCATCATCATGCTGGAGATCCCGAGAAAACACAAAGCCTGCTGAATTTCGCCTTCCATCCTCCCCAATCATATTGCTGGGTGAGGAGAATAAAGCTTCCACTTTGACCTGCATAAAAGATCAGAAAAAGTTTTTTTTAACATGTTTGGTTGACGTGAAAATTGTGGATACCATTACATATAATACTACTGAAGTTTTAAAAGATTAATATGCAACTGAAGCCAGATTTATTTTGGGGGAGACTGATGGATAAACAGTTGGAAAAAAATGGGACTTTGTTTTTGTATATGATAACTTTAGGGAGACTATTATCTGCACAAAGATAGAAAGATTTGATTTTACCCATAATGGAGGAATGGCTGATGAAGAGGATGGAATTTGCTGAGATGGCAAATTGTCAGCTTTAATTAAGAGATAAGACAATGTCTAAGTTTAATTCTGGTTGAAAACCCCTTATTGACTTTTACATGAAACAGAAAAAAGTGAAATTATGTATGGGTTTGATGATTAGAAAAAAAAAGTAAAAGATTAATTTACATAAATATAACTGTTATTAAAGAAAATAGGAAGTCATTTCTTTATATTCTTATTTTCTCATTGTTTTCTGCCCTTTTGTCTTTATTTATTTTTTCTTGTACATCAGAGCTCTCTGTTTGTAAGAGTTCAGTATTAGGAACAACTAAGATCCTGCACAGAACTGTCAATCTCCCAGGGTCCCATGGCGATAGAAAACACAGACATCCATAAGGGTGAGAAGGAAATTTTTATTCATACATACATATACACACACATATAAACCAAAAGGCCATAAAAGTTTTTTTCTTTCTCAATAATTAAAACACACACAACAAACATTATTTCAATAAAATATTTGGTGGAAGCAAAATATGTACACTCAAAATGAATTGTTTTTACTTTAGTCTAGGAATAAAACAAAATAAACAAGCATAAATGATTAACAATTTTGGATTTTCCTTTACTACACATATGTAAAACAGATTATAGCAAGGGGACAAAAGAATGAATTTCCTTTCTCCTTCCTGGAATGAAGGGATATCAACACAATCATACAATTTTTCTAATTGTAAATATTTACAACTAAATCAAAGATAGTCTTATGGTACTTGAAAGAAATTCACTTATAAGTGTGTTCATGCAGTCTTTTACTACAGAATGCATGGATTATTAATCTAATGACATGTATGTAATTATATATCTGCATGACATGTACATATTTTCTCACTTGGGACATACCCTTGGAAAGTAGACTATAGTCAACAGAATAGTATTCCATTATAAACATTTGATTTTTAAAGTATAATACTGTAATTGTAGAGTTGTAATTGCAGGAATGTTCCAATTTCGGATGGCAAACCTCAGATAAAGAATGTTTCCAAGCAAATACAACTCAGGTAAACAAAGTCACTAATCTAAAGGAGGATTAGAGAGAGGAAGTAAACATATATTAGACTTTAACTAGAGATAATTAATTGTAGGGATTACTGTGCTAAACAGTAACGAAAGTTAAGCAGTAACCAAAGTTAACCAGTGATGGAGAATAACTAAAAATGTGTATAAATGCAAGACTAGACTCCAATAAAGATCATCATGATTCAGTTTTTCATGATCAAACAACTCGACTGCCTCATCATTACAACAACAGCGGTCCTATTCCTGACCCAGAAATAACATGCTGGGCTTCAACAACCCCCCCCCCCCCAAAAAAAGCATGTTCTGTTAATGGAGACAGACAATGATGGCCAGGCAACACTTTGGAGCTAGACCTTCCCTGTTCACTCATATTGGCTAAGATACTGAATTGGTACAAACCCCAACATTTCGGCTAGGGGGAAAGAAAGTAAATATCAATTAAAAATAAATGAAGAGAAATCAAATGTGACAAAGCAGGCTGTTTTGGGAGATAAGGACAACTTGCTTGCACACAACCTGAAATAACTACTAAGAATAATGATCAGGAATTCGGAAGAGTGTTTTAAAAGGTCCCTAAATTGTCTCCACCCTTTCTGCTTTTATTCCCAGACCCCGGTCTTGTTGCTGGGAAAGGAATAGCGCCTCTCCCACCCCTCCTTCTAATCAGTCAAGGCAAAGTCCCATCGCCTTCCTGGCAAGTGTGGAAATGAAGATGTCAATGGTCCTCTTGGGGTCAGCAGCAATGTGGAGCAGGTAGATTAAAAATGTCCAGCCAAAGCAATTCTGCCAAGAAGAGAATGCGAGTGCCTGTTTCGCGTGATGAAATTAATTAATCTTAAGTCAACAAGAATGCTCTCATCTATTCTTTATTTAATCCATAACCCTGAAATTACGGCATCTGTTCAATACAGACGAAATGAATTACTTCAGGCAACAGGTTACATTCCCAAATCCCCCTTATTGCAGACAGCAATCAAAGGCTACAGAAAGCTTTCCTTAGTGGACAGGCAGCAACATCTTTGTGGCTGCCATTAAACACAAGAGCAGTTTTTCCATCAATCAGGCACAGACATTCTTGCTTTGGAAATAATGTTGCTGTCAGCTGTGGAGAAAAGGTCAGAAGGAGGGAGCCTGTGAACCTCCTTAGGTTAGGGGAACCAGGGGCTCTTAGCTTGCAACAAAAGGTGACCAGCCTAATAACTTTCCCTACTGACTTTCAGAATGTCATGGTGATAGTCAACTACCTGCTTATCATAGGAAACGGAAGGCGACTTCATGGGCACACCCACTCAGAAAGAGAAGGAAAGGGTTTGCAATTGCCTTCCTTGGATTTCTTTGCCATTGCTTTTGCTGGGATTTTTCTTTTGTTTTTTAGTTTATTTACTATCAAAACAACTTTACTACCCTAGAATTTCCTGACCTCTTATCCAAGTACTATTCAGGTGCACTCCTGCTTAACTAGACAATTTAGGCCAGGTATTTCCACACAGTAGATGCTTATTTTAGGAAAAAAGAAGTCAGAACTTGGAAAACCATTTTGTGTAGCTGTGAGCTGAATTTTTCTTGTCAGCCATACCTAGAATTGCAGAAATGCAAAGCAACTTTGGCTTAAAAACACTATTAATATTGCAATTGTACGAGAAAATCTAGTCGGTGATATAAAATGCTGAAACAGACATAAATGTAGACATGCAAAGGTGTGAGGTGAGATGTGAGAAGAGGGGAAGTAAAGGGAATCTTTCTCTTTGTTGTGGAGCAATAATATTGGCATCCACAGCCAGATCTAGGACAACTCACCATGGCCAGCTTGCCATGACCAGCTTGCTGTGACCAATTCGCTATGGGACAACTCACCATAGCCAACTCACTACAGGACATGTCAACGCTGTATTAATTGTTTCATTCAGTTACTTTTATTATTAGCGACAATGTTTTCACCAAGACACTTGTATATCTGGATTGAGTTTCTTTATTTTATTATTATTGGCCATGGTTCTGTCAAAATTATTTTAGCTTTTGTATTTATTGAATTGTCCCATGGTGGATTGTCTTGCAGTGATTTTGCCATCGGGAGTTATCCCATTCTGTCCACAGCCTACTTGTCCTTAGATCTGGCCAGCCTATAATTTGTTGAGCCATTATGAACAACACAGATCATCACTCATATCTTGCATTGAAACCCTGGAATTTCATCAAGTTTCTGCTGAGCTATTGCACATGGTTGCTTGGTAGTGTATAACGCAAGTAGACATATTATTGAAGTATGCATGTGGATGCCTTGGTCTTAATGCCCATCACTCTTGATGTCCGTATTTCCCTTAACTATAGGATGACTTCCTGCACATGCCAATGCCACTCCTTACTTCCAGTGGTGGTGTGCTGGTTTAACAAGCTACTCTGCTGGCTCCGTTGCAACTGCAGGCCTCCTTGCTAGCCCTCAAACAGGTGATTAGCATGCCAGCCACTGTGGCTAAGATCTGCTCTCAAATAGCTTTCAGAATTTCACAAAATGTAAAAATAACCAGTTTGTTATTGCTGATTACCGCTTAATTCCCTACAACATCAGTGAAGATGGAAGCCCACCTTGTCTTTTGCCTAAAGCATCCTCTTTCGCCATCAGTATCCTCCCCATATGAATCTGCTTTTGTTTGTTGGTTGGTTTGTTGGTTGGTTTGATTGATTTATTTCCATACCCACCCAATTCAACCAAATGACTCTGGGCAGCTTACAATTACAAAACAAAACAATTAAACATTTAAAAAACATTAAAACAATAAAAACACTCATAAAATAAATAAATAATTGGCAGACTTGTATTTTTATCTTATTTTTTATTATTTTATTATTTATTTTTAATTATGTAGCAATCTATTCAGCACATGATATAGGATGGTATACCACATCTGTAAACAAGAATTAAATCCATATAAAAATAAGACAATGAGCAGGTGTTGAAAAACGAAACACAAAAATATAAGGATTTGATGGGCAGGGGGAAATTCAGCCAACAAGTTCACTCCCTAACCAGTGCCTAGAGAGTGAGCAGGTCTCAAAATGCCTTTCAAAAATCAGGCAGGATTAGGGCCAACTAAATCTTAGGAGGAGGATGCTGTACAAGGTGGGAAAGGCAACGGAGAAGGCATGTCTCCTAATCCTACCAGATGCCATTGCTAAAGTGATGGTATCTGGTGCATATTGACCCTGCCATCTCTTACCAGATGGGCAGAAATAATCAAAAATATTTAACACAGTGTGCTTCCTTTCCCCTTCTAGAAGCTCTCATTTCTGGACGACAGCCAATTTAGTTCTAGTCCTGGCTGCTTTCCTTTCCATCCCTTAAGAACAGCATCCATGCATCCTTTGGCACTTGGCTTTTCCCAGAGTCTGTATGTGCATATGTAATGAGTGAGAGAGGGAGGGAGTTAATAAAAGCAAAGGATACAACAAGGAAAAGCAATTGCAGGCTGAAGATAATACTTTGCCCTCCATGTTTTGTAGATTTTGAATAAGCTTCCCTACAGAAAAGATGGCACTGTCCAGACACTGTGGAACCTGCCTTCTCTGTCACCTTCAGTCAAACAATGGCACTTTTTTAAAAAAGTGAGGGCCTCTTTCCATGACTAATTTCATACAAAAAAATAAGAATTGATTTGAAAAGAATTGTCCCTGTTCTTTAGAGAAATATGAATGAAGACAAAGGGAAAAAAAGAATGCATATGGCCAGATGGCCAAATGATGAAATATGGCATGTGTAGAAAATTTAATTGCCCTTCCTGACCTTTTTTGTACCCGTATCATTGCCCAGGACAGCTTTTATGGTTTTGCGAACATTGTCTTTTTATATTATCCTGTTTCTTTAAAGACACCTTCAAAGAAGGAGATTGCCCTTGGGTCTCTTCTGGTTCATACTGGTTGGTCTTTCTTTCTGCATCTCCGATTCAGACCTTTTAAACCTTCTCCTGCAGAGTCTCCCTGCCCTGGAAGACCGAGGCCTCTTTCCTGCTGTTGCCCAAGTGACTTTGAGGAGAACGTTCCTCATCAGAAGGGAACTGAAAAACACAAGCCTTCACTCCTGGGTACAGAATAATTGAGATTTACTTTGTATTAAATCCCCTCATGGCAAAGAGGCAGAGAGAAAAGATGTGAGAAGAAAATGCAATCAGAATTAGTTCCCTCAGAAAACTGAGCAACACACTAGGTTTTGGAAAGCAGCAGGCAATCTCTGGGGAGCTTCTAGGCTTTTAGGAGAGCTGACCATCACTGATAATGAGTTTAGCAGCAACAGTACATTATAAGTCACCAGGCACCGCAGGGCAAATCTTCCAATGTCCCCTGAGGAGGAACAACTGGTGGCTGTTCATGGGAGCACGGGAGCGTTTCGCAGAAACTTATTATGTACAAAGGCAGATAGTCATCTCCATCCTCGAGGAGAAAGAAAACCTTTTGAGCATACAAAGTAACACAGACACTTTCATTTGGCAAGGTGGTGCTAAAGAGTGAATGGATGAATGATAGTCTTTGGCTGCAAAAATGTGATCCGTGCAATTGCGAGAAGCTCTAAGAGTAGTAGGAAACCAACAGGCTGAAGCAAGGCTACAAAATAGAAAAGAAACCTCGTTGCTTTCCTTTCTCCTGAGCACCTTGAATAAAACGTCCAGTTTTTCAAAAGGCCAACTAGTGATGTGCAAGCAAAGTCACTAAGTTGGGGTACCAGGCTTCTGCCCTTTCCCCCAACTTTCATTATGTTAGCTGGCTTCCCACTGTCTGTGCCAATGGACTTCTAGGAAAGAATAGAGAAGCCTCTTGGATTCTTCCTCCCTCGTCCTGTCAAGGATCATGAAGGTAAGTAATTTCTGGCTTCATCACAGGAGGGTGGAGAGTTTCATTGTGCTCCATCCCAACAACCTGTCTGAGGATCGAAGGAGGAGAAGCAACCAGACTCACATTCCTTTCCAGCTGTTCTTCCACAAAATGGACGGCTCGGTAACCAGCACAATCCTCCTGGTTTGAAAAATTGCCCAATTCTGTTTTAAAGGAGGGATAGGAACAGTGGTAGGATTCATTTTTTTTTACTACCAGTTCTGTGGGCGTGGCTTGGTGGGCGTGGCAGGGGAAGGATACTGTAAAATCTCCA